>WAAE01005083.1:156513-294392 GCA_013400495.1 Nicator chloris | reverse complement strand
TTTTTTTTTTTTTTTTTTTGCCATGAAATAGTGTACAGAATGATTCCATGGTGTAGATGAATGCTTACCCTCCACAACTGGGATATGATTGATTTAATGAAGTGTTTTAATTAGTTTGGGTTCTGTGGACTTGATTGTACATCTAGACCACATATTTCACCTCATCTAGCAAGGAAGCAATGCCAGAATTCAGGTCTAGCTTCACTTATGCATAAATCTACCTTAGGTTCCAACTTAAAATGGTGACTCCATTCTGAAGTTGTCTATTCCTATGAGTTTCTCTCTAGGCTGTGGATATTTATAGTGCCTTTCCTTTTCTGGAATACCTGTGTGTTAAAGAGACCCAAAGCCACCCTGGTTTCCCCGGTGTGTATTCCCTCCCTTTTTCGTTCCCTTGTTCCCTATTCCCAACCCTCCTGTCAAGCAGATAGCTTGGGAGCATGGGCTGTGGTCTCCACCGGAGGGAGCTGGAGGATGAACTGGTTCCCACCCCGCAGCACCATCGTCCTTCCCCTGGGGCTGGACTGGTGGAACAAGCCCTTTCCCCTACCCCCCATGCTGGCTTTGGTTATTGAACTTGTAGGGAAGACAAAACCTGAAAAACAAATGGCCAAGGAACGTACATTGTTGGATCAAATATTAATGAATAAGAACAGTAAACCTTGCCAGAATTTTTCTTGGCTGTATTTCTCAGTTCTTCTCTTGTGTGTATATCTCTGGAGGTTTTCTTCATCCTTTAACCTATTTTTTGATGCCAAGTAAATCATTGTCCCATCTCCTTCGGTTACTGTTTTGAAATGCCATCATCTTGTGAGAGTCTGAGGACAGCCATTTGCCATGAGGTGGGACAAGAGCCATCACATATGGATGAGTTAAGAGGAACTCAAATCAAAACCTACCCTTGAGATAGTACCAGTCTTCTCAGGTTATAGCATCTTTCAGCTGTAATGCAGAAGCTGCACTTTCAAGGTGTTGGAGCCAGTTTACCCAGCTGCCCGTGAGTGATGTTTTGTACTCAAAGAGAAGTGGCTGTTACTTCTCTAGGCAACCATCACTGTGTTATCCGAGCATGGCTACCACCCTGCATGAGCACTGAGAAATTTGAGCCTGTTTTAGTGAAGTACTTGCCTCCTGCTCTATATTTTCCAACAGCTGGAAAACCGCAGATGCAGCTTTCTTGAAGAAAACATGCAGGAGCAAGCAGCTGTTTTGCATAATAAGGACCCATCATTTCTGCAAATGACTGGTCACCTGAACTTGGTTCTACAGGTCACTAAAAGATGATACAAGGTTTATGTGCAAGGGCTCACCCGGAACACAAATGGTTTTGAGTATGGTGGTGGATTTATGGCCTTCTGTGAAGAAAAAGATTAAACTGCATCTATTTACATATGTGCACTAGTAATTTGTATAAACCCAGATGTTAAAACACTTGCCTATCCCTGCATAAATAAATAGCAAATAAGGACAAGATTTCTGAATTTAGGATGCCTTTTTAGTGCGTGTTCTTGAAGGGTTTTTCTTTTCTGGGTACAAAGTGCAATTTCCTTTGAAAAAAGAAAATCAACGTGCACCATAAATGACAACTTGTTATGGATGTAAATATTAATTATACATTGAAATTCTGGAACTGTTTTTACTAGAAGCTTGTTAGCTTGTTAATTATCATAATTATCATACAAGGGGAAAAGGAAGAGAGAGAGAGACTGATTAGTGTTGGTAATTTGCCTCATCCTTTTTGTGCTGTTGCCTTTTTTTTTTTTCCATTTTGGGAAAATTAATTCTGTGAAATTATCACTAGGGTGCTGTGTGCTCCAGGACTCGTCTGTGCGATGCAGCATTGTTCTGGCAGAATGCAGGCTTAATTCCTGCTTGGCACCTTTCCTGTCCCTCTCTTCCACGCCACACTGGAGTCTGCCAGTCTTGGGCAACGCTGTGTCACGCACTGCTCTACCCGCAAAATAAAACAGAAATAAAAATAGGGACAGACACACAGTGCTCCTGAAATCTCAGGCAAATATGGGCTGACACAGAAAAAAAGGTAAATGGAGGTGTTTTAATTACAATATAATAGAGGAACGTTATTCCTAATGGGCACAAACATGTTAGTGGATACCTGTGTGTACCATAGCCATTCTCAATGTTTTGGAGTGGTCTTGCAGTAAGATTTCTCCTCTTGCTGACTTTTAATGGACTCTATCTTTTTCTGCTGGCACCTATATGGGTGGGACAGCCCCAGATACAGAGAGCAAAAAAAAGGAGGGAAAAAAAATCCCATATAATGTTTGCTCATGTGAGAGTTTTATTTAAATCTGAGGCAGGAAAAAAAGAAAGGTTTAAATATATTTTTCATCATAGCAAAAATTTGCCTTTCAGGTTATTTAAGGATCTATGTGGCCTCCTGGGTTGCGCAGGATGCTCAGGAAAGGTCTGGAAAAAAGGAGAATGTGAATCCACCAAATCTGCAAAGTATACAGAATTAGTCAAATTCTGAAAAGTCCGTGAGCAACTTCAGAGGCGCCTTATCTGACTAGATGAATGGGTGACGTGGTGTCATACAAGGTTCAGCTCTGTTCACACAAAGTGTTGCACACTGAAGGGGAGGAAAAATGGATGTGCTCATATGCCTTAGAGAGCTCCCAATGACCTGCAGTGGCTTGGGAAAGGCAGCTGAGTGTCACAGTGGACGTCCCAGTGATCATTTGGATGCAGAGCACAGCTCTAATTTATTGGTCAAGCAAGGTGTTAGACTGCAAAAGGAATAGGATAGAGAATAATGTGTAAAATGCAAGCAATTAATTATGTAAGTCAATGATGCATTCACATTTGGAATAACATATGCAGGACTGGACACCCAATACTCCCAAGTTGCACAAGAAGCCTGCACCAGAGCGAGAGAATTCAGAGAAAGGTGACAGGAATGGAAAAGGGCACGTGAAATTTCCCATCTGAGAAAAGACAGAAAAGATTGGACAGTTTACATTTTTAAAAAGCTGAAAAAGTGCTGCTGTTGTATAAATGCCATAAAAGTAGGTTGTGATATACTGCTAGCAAACAGAAAACATATTTGACCTGTGCTACAGTTCAGAAACAAGAGAGGAGTGAGCGATTCGGGAAAATAGTCATTTCAGAGCTAATTAAGGAGAGAAATTGTTTAGCACGTGTATCATTGGCCTCAATGCCACCAGGCATCGGTTGCTAAACCTGTAACAGTGAGTGATTTGTCATGGCAGGAGTGGGCTTGTGGAGTGAATGGCAGGTGCTGGGGACACACCACCCATGCCATGTGCCCTCGGGACTTTTACATGGGGCTGCATCTGCTCTAATCCTACAGAACAGGCATTCAGTTGCACTCCTGGCGTGTGCACTGTGGTTTTTACTCATTCACTGGAAAGGCACTAGGTGGAAATGATTACTCCACCCTGTAAAGCAAAGTGGTACATGAGGAGCACAGGGAGAAACAATTCAAAATCATATCTCAGAATCAAATTCAAGTGTTAATGCACAGGCATCTTCTGAGCCCAAGGTCATACTGAGACTCAAAGTAAGGCTTGACATTTATACTATAAAGAGAATGTCAGGATTATAGCAAAGAAATTTGGAAGCTGATAGTTTTTTTATTTAATTTTATTTCTTTTATTTTTATGCTTTTATTTTTCTTTTCACTGAGTGACAATGAGGATGCAACTTTTGGGTTAAGGACTGAGGAAAACACCTATGACAGAAGTCTTTGTTGTGTCTTCATAGCAAGCCAATTATGGCATGAAATTAAATATTCAAGTGGATTTAATACAAACTATTATAAACTTGTGCATGCTTGACATGCATGTCTTTAGATAAATGTCTAGGCCATTTTTTGTGCTGCTGTTTCTTTCTTGCTCTTGCCAACAGTGCAGATTCAGGAGTAGCCTTTGAAGTGAAAGCAGTCATATATTACATCAAATCCAAAAGATGATTTTTTTAAGAAAATATTTTCTGTTTTCAGGTTGTCAGAAATATTCACAACTTTCAGAGAACAGCTAGATCCAGGCTGAGGAGACAGTACAGAAGCTGCAGGCAATATGAACACATGGGTTTTGGAGATGACTGCTGTCACCTGATCTAGTCCATCAGGACACATATATAAACATCACTCAGGAGATGTGGGTTAACCCTGGCTCAGTGCCAAGTGTCCACCAAAGCCACTTCTCCCTACTAAGCTGGGCAGGGGACAGAAAATATAACAAAAGGCTTGTGGGTCAAGATAAGGGTGCGGAGGGATCACTCAGTGATTACTGTCATGGGCAAAAGAGACTCCACTTGGGGAAATTAATTTATTACCAAACAAATCAGAGTAGGAAAAAGAGAAATAATAAAAAAAAAATCTTAAAATCTCTTCCTCCCCGCCCCTCACTTCATCCCAGTCTGAACTTCACTCTTGATTTTTCTCTACCTCCTCCACTGCAGTGGAGGGCTCTGCTAACAGAAAGCAACTCAGCCCAGTTAGCTGTGAGTTCAGGGAGGGCAAGTGAACACCACTGGACTGTTTGGTCCCTGATGGGTCTCAGCAGCTCTCCCGCAGCCCCTTCCTGCAGCCAGCACATCCCAACAAAAGGTCTTGGGAAATTGCCCTGTGGAGACCGCAGTGTGACATCTGGAAGATGCACCTATCTCTGGAGGAGAGTAGCTCTGCCATAATTATTCAGGTCTGATAATTAACTGGGATGTAATTAGATATAATCACCCTGACAACAGTGTGCACCTTTTTCAACAGACAAGGAGGAGGCCTTGTTGTCCACCTGTGTCTGATCAAAAGGATAATAGAGGAGCAAGCCATTAGTGGGCACGTGGTAAGGGAGCTGGGCCAGTGCTCCCATTGAAGGCCTGATAAGTGATACAGCCGGGCATGGGAGAAAATAATTAATTCATGATATTTTTTTTAAACTGTCTTTGCCATCATGATCTCAGTTGTCAGTAGCCAACCTGTTTGAATAATACCACATTAAAGAAAAAAAAAAGGCTGAAAAAAAAAAAACCCAGGGCAGCTAAAAGAGAAGAGAAACATTTTCTGCACTATCAGCAGGGTTCAGTGAAATTATTGTGTTCTTTTGTTGCAGCAAACAACAAGGGAACAGCTGAAAAGCTCTATATGCATCTGCACATGGCATCTACCCAAAACCTGCTTAACACAAATGCGCCGAGGCCCATGACAAGGGCCCTGTCCTCTGCTCATCCAGAACAGCCAGGGCTGTGCATGGAAATCCCCTGTCCAGGGAAGGAAGGCTTAAAACTGTGAGCTGGGAGTGTCTGGTGCCGGCCTGAGCCTTGCTTTGAGAGTGATGGAGGTACCCAGAAGCTGCACACAGGGAGGAGCAGCAGCAGGGCCTTGGAGCTGTGTTGAGGATGCCTCCACACCCTGAGCAGCTTTAGGTGAATTACCAAAAGCAGCTGTTTTCTGGAGCATCACCACCAGCAGCTTTCTGCCCTCACCCACTGTTACGGCTGTGCCACCCATCAAGGCAGAAACACACAGCTTTCTCCCTTCCCATGGAATGGTGTCCTATCAAGCCCTGCTGGAGAGCAAAATGGGCACCTGCAATTTCATGCAGATACGTGCATGGCCATGCCGTGACACCCAAAAATGTTGTTTTACAAGGTTCCTCTCAGGAGATGCTGCTGTCAGCCTGCTTGCTGAGGCTCATTCCACCCATCCTCAGGGACTTGGAGAGAAAACATTTCCCAGAAGGGGACAGGCACACACCTTTGGTGTAATGGACCACACAGGCAAAAATTGTATCACAATGGAACCTTTCTTTTGCAGGAGAAGAGGGACCAGATCCAACAACCAAATGTCTCTGAAGAAAGATAAAGTTCATGCTTGGTTCCCAGATCTAAAGGCTGAGGTGAACTTTGTAAACCCAACAGTTCTGGCCTTCTGGCCTCTTACAGATTCATATCTGTGCATAGTAGAGGTTTTTCCCTTAGCACCTTTGAATGATGTTTCAGGATGACAAAATATCACTAGCTTGTACCTGAACTGGAAGTCAAGTCTTTCTAAAGAACAACAGCTCCTCAAGGTCTCTTAAAGCAGAAATTTTCCCTATGCTTTATATCAGAAATAATTTGAAATTTATACATTGCTGTAGAGAATGCTGTTAACTGGCTTTGTGATGGGTTCACTGCTATGTGCGCATACAAAAAAGCCATGCTGAGGTCAGAGCCAGAGCACTGATAACATCAATTTCTGGAGCCAAAGAAGTCTAGCCAGAAGTTAGTGTCTTTTTAAACCACCCATCACTATACGATTTTTTTTTCTCCTCCAAGGGTTGAATATGTGGATATTAGGCTCAGTGATGTTATCTGCCCATGCTTGATTCACTCTTACAGGGCAAGCTCTGGATAACCACCAGTTTTCTCCATCTGTGCAGAGTGGCACAAACTCTCTACAGTCATCTGCCTTTAAACCAACTAGCTCAATGTACCTGGTGTTCCCCCATTCCCCCTTGGCACAAATTTTATTTCTTTTTCTCATTTATTATTTTTTTTTAATTTTTTTTCTGTTACCTCTGGATTCTGCTGCATTTTCCTCCAAGGTGGATGTGGGCAAATTACATTTTCATAAATTCAAAGATGGATGTGTACTTTTGTTGTTGATATCTTGAAAACATTTGATGAGACTTTGTTACTTATAACCATAGTTCCCCTACCCCTTTGTTTTCCCAGATTCACCTGCTTCTTTCTGTGTTTTCACTATGCCTTTTCTGTCTAAATGTGGACCCTCACATGTACCACTATGAAAATACTGCAGACCATTGGGGAGACTCCTCAACATATTAAGCAGAAATGTCTCTATGGGTGCAATCAAAGTCTAAAATCTTGTTTTTTCTAGATATTTCCTAGCATTTACTACATTTTGTCAATCAATGCTGTATTCATAGAAAGCAGGTACAGGAGCAGCATGAATACCATTGATGTCTGGATGCTTTAAAATATCATAAAGTCTTCTGGAAGTTTCCTGAGTTGCTGGGTTTTTTACGTCTATACTTAGGAGTTTGGTTTAAGCTTTTCTGATACTGTTGGGGAGGAAGCTTGGCATGGTGGGAATAAGGCATCTGAGCTGGAGGGGAAAGCTGAGCTGTGTACGTTGGGCACACTGCAGCAGCCACCCTGCTCTGTTGTGACTCCCTGCTCCTTGCTCCCGCTCCCACTCTCCTGCTGCTGCCCATGCCCTTCCTGCCTCTTTGTCTCCATCCTGACTCACACTGCCACAGCTCCAAACAGAACAAGACCAAGGGGACTTGTAGGAGCTGTTATAACACAAACATCAGTTTCTTTCCCTGCAGCAGCACTGAGTTGATCGGCCAAGCCTCATTTGGTAGATTTGTGCTCACCAGAGAGTCTCCAGGTATGGTGCTTCACCCAGGATCAGGTGCCCGTACCGCTTCGTATTTGTAAGGCATCCTTGCCCCCTCCAAAAAAATTGCCCAGCTATCGCTGCTTTGTGGCACTTTGGTCAGAATGCTGCAGGGGAGAGTTATTTCCACCACTGCCTCAGACATGATACAGATGCCTGATGAAGCAGGGAAGAAAGCAGGGCTAACGACAGCCAGCCCAATTAGCGCAGCACCCTGGGCAGGGCATTTCATCTGGGCCCTCCGCACCGCCTGCCGGGACGGGTGCAGATGTGCGAGCGGTGACTGACAGGCAGAGGAGCTGGGACCTGACTACATTCAAAATCCTTCCCTGAGATTTTCCTGCTTCCCTTTTCCCTTTCTCCCCTTTCACCACGTGAAACGCGCAGTGGGCTGTATATGCAAACACTGACAGATGGTGACACTCGGCTCCAGCTCAGGCAGATTAGAAAGGGAACTCAGTGTTCAAGGGACCAATTACCACTCTGTCCCCTCGGGGAAGAGCATATCAGATGTTTACTGGGGGTTAATAATAAATGAATTGAAAAAAAAATTGCTCTTCGAACACCATATTCTGTGTATTCATGTCAGCAGGTTGTAATTAGCTAATTAAATGCTTGGACTGACAGAACGGCCCCAGTGGGGGTTGCAACATTGCAGATCGCTCCTGAAATATGAGCAGGAAACATCTTGGAATATGTAGGCAGGAGAACAGTTAACACCTCACATTTAATGGGAAACTTCTTCCTGCAAAAATTACTGGGAGAGCTGGGAGGAGGACTTGGACAAATCCTGTGTCTGCAGAGCTTGCTGCCAAACAAGCTGGGGACAGCATGCAAGTGAGGTGGGCACACTAGATAAGGAAACAAGCAATCATGGGCTCGTGGCAAGCAAGACATGGAGCAAAAAGGATGAAGCATTTGAAATTAGTAAACAATTCAATATTAATTTCAACTAGCTGATAACTCCCAGCTCCTCCTTAAAAGGGTAGAAAGCTCCATGGTGGTGGGAGAGCTACAAGGAGGGACAATCTACTATAAATATAGGTGTCCAACCATGTGTGATTAGTTTCAGTCATCAAAACCAAAACTACACTTAAGAAACATGAAAGGCCCACCTTTAACCTCCCGAAGCAGAGGAAATGAGAAGGCACATTCAACCTCTTGGCTGCTGTTGGGGTATTAGCTCATGCCTTGCACCCCTGCCCTCACTGCTGGCCTTCAGAGATGAGAGCGTTTTGTACCACTGGCATGTCACCACTGATTGTTTGCTTTCCTGGCTCCTTAGTAGCAGGGTGGTTGGGTTCCTGAACAGCAAGGCACCTGGCACAGTATACAAATAGGGGAGCAAAATCCATGCCAAATTACAGCGTCTGTCTGGAACGTATGAAAGGAGGCATTTGCAGTACTGGCAGTGAAAATGATAGTGTCTTAGGATTTTTCAAGCCCCAAGTTTCTTTGGTCTCGCTTTGCAGACACAGTGCTTTGGACATAAACAAATGCTTCCCGAATCAGCCTGGAAGTATTCAAGCCAGTCCCATAAGAATCCATGCTCACTCTCAGCAGCTACATTTTTTTTTGTGCAAAATGACACATAGTATTGTGTACCTGAGCCTGCAGCTTGCCAGCATGTTGTAGATACACAGGAGAGTGTTCATCTGTCCCAGGGTCCTACCTGGGGTACAGTGACTTGATGCTACAGGAGTTTATTACAGATGAAAGGCTCTATAGGTGAAAGAGGTGAGAAACATGCTGAAGATGCCTCCAAAATGTAAACCATGAGATATCTGCAGAGCCTGAAAAATCAAGGGCAAACATGCCACTTTGCACCCTTCATTCACTACTGCATCAGAAGCTGGGGGTACACAAGGTATCTCGTTTGAAGAGTTTTTTTGAGACCTGCATTAGACCATGTATCAAGACAGAAGAAGAGCCAGCTGATCAGGGCTGTATGCTTGGTGGTGCTGGTGTGCACAGGACACAGGGAGGACCACACTCTGCTCTACCCTCTGTGTGCAAGGGGTTGCCTGCTGTAGATAGGTGTCATCTGCCTCCCAAAATCAGGAATGCTCTGATGAACTCAGGAGGTCTAACCAAACTTTGCTGCAGCTGTGATGCTTTCCTCATGCCCCTGCTAGTGCTCTGTGCTCTGTGCTGTAAACATGCCCACCCAAAGAGCCTGAGAGAGGATGGCTGTGATGCATTGCTGCCAGACCAGGATGTATGTTTGCACTATGAAAGCTTGTTGATCTCCCCTTTCCTCTCTCCCCTGATGCTTATGGTGATTGCAGAGTAAAATGACTGCTGTGCCATGTATGCCAACCTGAAATGTCCCTGCCCCATGCCCTCCCACTCTCCCAGGGTGTCATCCAACCTTGGGGGTCAATCTGGGGGGGCAGCTGCAGGAATAACCAGTGTTCTTTTCCTGCCCCTTCTCGTGAGGGAATAAGGCAGGTTACTTTGCCCATGAATAATTTTTAAAGACTTTCCTTTGACGAGCCAGCCGCACAAAACTGCAGTTGTTTAGACTCTTCTAAGGGTTTTTTAGCACTTACTTGTTGGGCAAATTACTGAAATAGCCTTTTTAATAGTATTTTGGCCATCTGCTACAAATTCATCCCTCCTTTCTAAGCAAGTAAGCTCATGGGTGACAGAACAGGTGTAATTTAATCAGGTGGAGGCACCATCTTGGTAACTTGAAGGCTGTATATGGGGTTTCTCTTCCACATCCATTGTCCACGTGCAGCCTTTGTAGCACATGGATGCTTGAAGGCAGTGGGGGTCTGAGTAAGATACTACTTCATGGAGGTGCCTGTTCTGATGACTGTCCTGATGTCCAGAGGTGAGTTTGTAGTAGTCTTCCCATGCTGCTACCCAAAACCTGGGGAAAAACATGTGTTCCGAACCACCTCTGAGCCTGCCCTGCCCTGCCCTGGGTGAGCTCTGCACCTCTCCAGGTGTGCAGGCTTGACAGGATGCTCTGGTCCCCAGTGAAGCCAACAGACCTGAAACTTGTGACATCAGGCTCATGAGAGTGCCCTTATCAGAATAACAGACTTGTCTTTTGGGTTTCTGTTCCCATGTAGTCACAGTCAGAATAACAATCATTTGCACTTTCCACTGTGGGAGTTTAGGTTGAATTTTTAAAAAACCTCCAGGAGCTACATCATAAGGGCAAGAAATGAACAGGGAGTAGACAACATCAACAGGTTGGCTCCCAAGCACAGGGAGCAGCCATCCTGCTGCCCGTCTCCTCCATATCACCAGTTGCCATACTCATCCCTGCTGAGGTACCTTGTGATTATGTTTTTTAGATCTTCCCTCCCCCAAGTTCCCTAGGTTCTTTTTCTGAATAGGTAACACCATTTTTGCGTACCTACGCAAGGGTTCAGGACCATAATTTGTGCTTTGCCAAGTGTTTCTGGACTCTCAGACTATTCCACAAACACCTACGCTCTACCTACTTCTATACCCATTCCAGTGGAGCAAGTGATGCTTACAATTCATCATGCTCCTAAGAGCTTTCCCAGATCCTGGCCATATAGCTTGACTCTTTGCAGAAATGATTTCTGCAGGTATATGTTGGCACTGTGACAGGCAGTAAGATATTTTCTGCACAAATATGCATTAGAGAATGTGCTCTTTATCACACCCACTGAGCTGCCCATGAGAATGGAAGGAAAGCAGGCAGCACCCTCCAAGGGGGAGGAAGGCCTGGTCAATCTGCAAGCTCCTTGTTACCAGGCTGTGACTAGCTGGTGCAATCCTGCCCAGCCATGATATTCCAGAACTGAGTCATCCAAAAACATCAGCTACACTTGTAATTGCCATCTCAAATAACCACATGTATTTACTATTTACCAGGAAATGCTTTATTGGTGCTCATAACAAGCCATTAATGAGGTGCCTGTTTTAATGGTAGTTGTGGAGCTAATAAGCAGGATGTGGAAGAAGCCTACCCTTTGCCAATACACATGATTTATTTGCTGGCTTTTGGGCTACCATATATCCCATCCACAAATGGCAAATGCAGGATTGTGGGGTCTGCCTCAAACATGCCTGCTGTCGTCTCATTTTTGCAGGGTGTGAGGAAACCAGAGTGGAGAAACAGGAGGCTGTGTGTGGCTGAGGAGGAGGCAAAGAGGTGAAAGGTGCGACCCGTAGAGATGACCAAGAGCGGGGAGAGGAGTGATGCTCACCCAGCAGGCCCCCCAGCCTGTGCAGGCACACTGTGTCCCCCCCGCCCAGGAATGCATGTGGCACGCTGCCCCTTCACGGGCAGCCGTGGAGTTGTGTGGGACACAGCCAGCTGCTGGCAGCGTGGCCGCCCCACACGGGCGGCACTCAGCTGTTTCACATTTTGCAGCGTTTTAGGAGAAACACGTGTCTCTCCCACAGGCACAGCCACAAGGGGTGTGGGACCCAGCTGCCTGGTGAGGGGCTGCTGCTGAGGAGCCCCTCTCCCCATGCCATCCTGCCTGGATTGCGCCAATATCAGGGGGTGCCTTGAGGGCCTCACTCATTGGCATGATGCTTTTCCAGCTCAAACTGTGGGCTTGAAGCAAATCAAGAGAAATTCTCAGCCTTTAAACTTGCAGGTGAACCCAGACGCACAAGTCTCAGAGGCTGGGCCCGTGCTGTGTGTGCAGGCCTGCACACGCCCTTGCCGCCTGTGCCAGCGGCGCAGCTCCCCTTCCTGCCCACACAGCCCGCCCCGGGCCAGGAGATGTGGGGTGCCCTCTGCGGCTCTCAGCTCCCGTCCTGCATCCCAAAGGGGGAAAGAGGACATCCCAGCGATGCCTCCTCCATTGCCCTCCTGCCCAGGTTTGCCTCCCCAGGCCAGGAGGAGACGGCCGTGCTGGCAGGGGAAGTGTGCAGGGTGAGACCGGGCACGGGGCGGGCTCAGGGTGGTGGCACCGCTCTGCCGGGCTCACTCAGGGACACAGAGCAACAGATGCACGGCAGGCACTGCGAGTGGAGGCTCCCGTTCTTTTGGCCTTGGGCACTTTCGGAGCTTGGCCGTCTTGAGAGTCACCCAGCGTTTGGCCAGATCCCCGGTGGCTTTGCACATTCCTTTTCTTTCCATGAATGAACGGTCTAATCTGGCTGGAGGGCATCGCAAGACCCAATAGCCAGTTTGCTGCACCTGCTCATCGGGGATTGAAACACCTGCCGTGGCTGGGGCTTAGCATTTAAGTGCTGCTATTTGAAGACAAATCTCGTCTTTTGTCTCTGCCCGAGCCTTCTCACAGCTTCCCCCTCCCCTTAATAGAAAACAAAGGAAAAAAAAAAAAAACTGAAAAAAAAAAGAAAAAAAAAGGCTGTGATGGGTGTTTTTTTGGACAAGGCCAATTTTTCCTTCAATTTCCTAGAGAAGCCACCCTTGCTTTCCACAGTAGGTGCATTGCTGGGAAATGTTATTTACACAGGCAAAGAGCACTTTTATCTTGCTCACAGCTGTTTAGAAGGCCCATGCTGATGTTAAAATGTGGGAGCCTTGGGTGGTTTCACTCTGAAGCACTGCTGTATCGTCCTGGTACTGGCAATTAGTGTGATGCAATAAACTGATGCTTTTCATGAGAACAGATGTTTTTCCACACAGCCTCCTACCTACAGTAAACTTTTTTTTTTTTGAGTTCCTTTCTTGTGACAACAAACAACTAAAATATAAAAAAACCCCAAATAATGTTGAATCAATAGCTAATGTAAGATTTACTTAATGGGGAATTAGAAAGCAGTTGTATGGTTTCTGCCAGGAAATTAGGAAGTAAGGAAATAGATTTTATCCAAGCATTCTGCTTTCTCTCTTCTTTTTAGTGAATTTACATATTTTGGGTGATTGAGACACTTGGACTCTATGGAAACCTTGGTGTTGTAAGATTTGTTAATGAAGAGGCTAGAAAAATATAAAATACACTAGACGAATTGGACAGAAACCAGCTGATACATCTCCAAAGTTAACAGAAAGCAGAAAATATCTTTCTAGTGGCTCTCAACTGATGTCTTCTTGAACCAAGTTCACGAACACTTTTATCAGTTATCTGGAAGAAAAATGAAAGCCATGTTATATACAAAGATTGCTGGAGAGCGAAGTTTGCAAGGGAAAGCAGTCTTCAGAACAGGGAGCTGGACAGAGCTACAGTCTTGAGTGAAAAACAAGGAAATGTCTATCTCCAGTGCAGCAGCAAGGGCTCCTGCCCTGCCCAAGCACCTTCCCTGGGAAAGGAAATCTGGCAAGGCATCAGCCTCAGTCTGCCAGAGGACAACAAAACCTAGAGCAAGGAATTGAAATTGGGCAGATGCAAGCTAAAGGGTAGATTTGCAAGAGGACAATGAGCCACTGAAATCACTTACTGAGGGTTGTGATGGATTCTCTATTACCCGAGACTTTCAATGCATATACTTTTCTCATCTCTTCTTCCACCCCCCAAAAGAAAAAAAAAAACAAAAAACAAAAACAAAAACAAAACAAAAAAAAAACAAAAACAAACAAAAAACAAAACAAAACAAAGACAAAAACAAAAAAAAACAAACAAACAAACAAAAAAGGAGATCATTTACTTGATTCAGAGGACTTTTAGGCATTGTGTTACAGGGAAGATCAGGCAGAATCATCACAGTAGTGTTGGTTTTATAATCTGTGAATATGTTTGATCAGAAAACAATTTTAAGAGAAGACAAACTCCTGAAAAATCATAAGCTTATTTCATTTTGATTTATCATAAAATAATTATTGATACCTAAGAACTATGGAGGGAAGGCTAATTCACTCCTTTTAGAGGTATTTCTTGGGCGATCATAACATCATGTTAAATAAATGAAAAGAAAAATTAGGCCAAATATAAGAAGAGGCTCATTAATACACTGATGGTCAGCCTGCAAAATTCTCTACATTATGGGCAAAACAAGAAAATAAATGGCTAATTTTTGGGAATAGAGCCTAATAAAAGAAGAGCAGAAGCTCCTGTGTTCATCTGCACAATAAGCTGAACTTGCCTTAGGGCACAGATCAATCGCTAGAAGGTTTAAAAGAAATTTTTCCCGTAGGTATCTTAGGAAGAATGGTGTGTGCTCCATTAAATCCTTGAGAGGCAGGAGAAACCCACTTTAGTTCACTGGGAGCTTAGCCTAAGTCTGCTTTTTGAAAGACACCAAGAGTTTTGTTAAGAATTTCAATCAGCTGAGTCCTCATACAGTTTTATATAGTGGTGCCCTTGATTTCTTTGTGATCCTGGTATTTTTGCAGCTAAAGGATGAGGGACTGCCCACGGGGAGCAAGGTTTGGTTTGGCACTTTCTGTTGTTGTCTTTGCCCGGAGCATCTAGTGGGAGGCCGCTGCTGGAGGTACGATGTCAGCTGTGCTGTGATCTGGCACAGGTTTGACTGCTATGAATTCCCTTGGCTGTTGCCTCTCAGAGGCTATACCAGAAAAAAAAAGAAAAAAAAAGAAAAACATAAAACAAAGTAAAGATCAGAGACAACTCTACTTACATGTTCTTAGCAGTACAGAGAGAATACCTTAATTATCTTTTGCCTGTGAGATTAATCATACAGGACTGTTGTCCTTTCCAATTGCCTGTGAATTTAAAATAGTGCTGTCTCTTAGAAAATATTTCAAAGGAAAAGAAATTTCGCATTAGTCTACCTAGATGTGCCTGTATCTTTGTCCTCCACGTGGCATCACTCCTTCTTCTGCAGCAACATGGCAGCAGAATGGGTTGTGTTCTAGACACACAGTTCACAAAACAGCCCACAGTACCAGAAGGATACAAGCATGAATTAATTTCCAGTGTGGCTCAGGTGTGAATTCAAGTTACAATGTATTTTTTTACAGCATAAGTCTCAGGCTAATTTAATTCTAAATTAACTGCTAAAAGCCAGCAAGAAAAAGTGTCAGTGGCTTTGAAGCAGATGATGCTATCCTTGTGACACATCACAGAGTTACTGGTTACAGTGAGGTGGGTGGAAGTAAGACCACTGCAGGTGTGCTTCTCAGTGAGGCCAGAATCAGAGACGTGGAGGTAAATAGAGGACAGAGG
The DNA here is from genome assembly GCA_013400495.1 of Nicator chloris. NCBI lineage: Eukaryota > Metazoa > Chordata > Aves > Passeriformes > Pycnonotidae > Nicator > Nicator chloris. Next base: position 278,963 of record WAAE01005083.1, on the reverse strand, counting down.
GCTCTCCTATCCTGGGGAGTGAAAAGGGTTCTGTGCTGGGGAGGGCAGTGCTGCAGCTGAAAGAAACATGTGCCTGCTTTTATCTGTGACATTATCTTCATGCAATCAGCAGAACAAAGTTCTTGGCTTCAGTAATAAGGAAAGAAGTCTGTGTGCTTGATGACTATACTGCATAGTGAAGATTTAGGGAGGGCAGAGGCTGTAGGACCAGAATTTGCAAGCTTGCCAAGGAATAGAAGTGAGCTATTTGCAGGGATCTTGAAAAAAAAAATAGAAGTGAGTCTTAAAAGTAGAGTTTGTTTGGGCTTTGGAAGATGTTTTGGGGGTTTGCATCATGGGCTGTTTTGACAGGGATAGCTCTGAGCCCGTCAAATTAACTGGTGTTTCTCCCCTGTAATGGAAAAATACATAAGATAAACAAAACAGCGGAAAAGAGGGTGTGCTTTGAAAATGGGAGAAGAGAGAACAGAAAGGAACATACTTCCTGAAACTTTGAAAGAATGTGTTGTCCCTTCTCCACAGCCTGTTTAGCTCTTTAGTTCTTAGTGTTTCCCCACTGGTTAGGGGTGAGAGCTAGTAGCAAGATGAGTTGAGTGTGCTGTAATGCAGGCTATTTCTCTGGGTGCTCCAGGACAGAGACCCGTATAAACACTGCCCAGTATAAAGCTTTTCTGTGTAGTCCATTGAAGCAATCCCTTTCCCATCCATTCTTCCTTGCTAGAAGTCTCACTGGTATACTGTGGTGGCTTTTTTTTCTATCTTAAGAAGCAATTTGTAATTAGCTTTCCTCTACCATGCTCCCTCTCTGCCAAAACAAACTTGTCAATAAAAGCCTGATGTTTAGATGCAAAAAAGATGTACATTTAATTAAATGCAAAGTTGTTTTGTGAGAATGGAACATGTGAAGAAGCCACTAAAGAGCGTCACACAGAGTGCAGAGCTGGAAGCAAATGTTTAAAGAAAAGGAACAGTGTGGATATTATGACTTCAAGCCACAAACATTGTAGCAGTGAAGCAAATTGTAAAGCAAGCAATTTCTGAATAGTTAAAAAAAATAGCTGCTAGTTGCATCAAATTAGGCCCTGAGAAAAATCTTCATAAAACTTGAGAGCACTGAGCTTGAGATGTATGTACAGTGAAGCAAATCCGGTGTGTGAGGTCCTGTGGGACCCCATGTGTGATGTGTGTTATGAGAAGGCTCGATTTCCAAGTCTTCGTTAGCTTTGCTAAACAAACACGCATTCTAGTTAAACATTTCTCCTGAGATGACAACTATTGACAATGCATCTTCCTGAAGCATACGACTGTTATCAAACAAATAGTTGACACTTTGCAAAGTTTCCATTATTCTCTGGTTGCTGAGGAAGCTGGAGGGTAGAGCAGGACACTTGGCATTGGGAGCACTTAAGCAGTTAATGTTTTGCACAAAATTTGTTAAGTATAAATTAACGATTATAAATCACCAAGTGCACTCAAATGTCTAAAGTGTTGATTCTGTGGAATCAGTTTGGGGCCTGCTGTTAAAATCTGGGGAAATACATGCTCTCTGGGAAAGCCATGCACATCAGCAGCAATTCAGTATCGTAAAAGCTGATGTTAGGAGTCATGCTCATTTAAGCTTGTTGGGTGTTTCATGCACTTTTCATCTCATGGTTCTAAAGGCAGACAGTGCAGACTGGGGGAAAAAACAACATTGCTCCATTTTGTACCATCTTCAAATGTGCAAACAAGAGGCTCCATTTGGATCTCTATACAGAGGAGGATGCTGTTGTGAAACTTGCTTGTGGTCTGAGCCTAGCTCTGACATGGTGCTTCATTAACCTGAAATCAGCACAGCATGTGCACAACAGTGAGGACAATAAAGCTGATTTTCTTACTTTGAGAGAATCATATGAAACATCTCAAAAGTAAAGAAGCTTAAAATCCTCCTTAAAAATGTGAGGAATCATAAGGCAGTCAACAACAAAAGCAAATTGTTAAGAGATCTTATTTGCAAAAGAAAAAAAAACAAACAACCAAACCAAACTCCAGACCAACAAACAGCCACTATATTCAGGTGGAGCACCTTAGCAAAACTATGGTCAACAATGTTGCTGTGTGAGAATACATGTCCCTAACGTTGGGGAAGACTTGTTTTCCAAGGAAAGCAGAATGAAAAGAGAAGGATTGGAACAATTTCTCTTTGGTCATATCAGCTAAAAATGCTATTTATGGAGCAGAGAAACATGCTGAATCATTTAGTTAACTTAAAATCTTTTATATTCGATTGTCTAGGCTGATACAAACCCATGGGAAGTCTTTCTTTTTGCTTCTTTTTAGGCTGCAAATCAGAGCTGAGGATAAACAGCCTTCAAATTGCCTCTTGCTAAACACAAACAATTACAGTAAGATAGACATATAAGAGTGTATGCATGAACGTAGTTTCATTTAATAGACAATGGTATACACAATCTATCGACGGTGACTGTCTCATTTTCCACAACAACAAAAAAACTGAGAATGTTGTTGGTTCGTTGCTATTTTTCATCAGTACTGTTAAAGGACTTCCAGAACCCCTGGGAGGGGTCCACTTCTGGTGCCCTGATGCTGTGGGTTTGCCTGACCCTATGACTAAATATTAGTGAGGGAGATTTTGGTCTCACAAACTACTCTGCTCCAATGATGTATCCAATGGCTGTACCAAACAAGTCTATTACACCTTTTTAGTCATTATGCTTTTCTCTCTGCATTGCTCTTATCTCCTTTGTTGTCTCATAATGCAGTCAATCTTGTCACAGTGCCAGAGGTGATGAGGAATGGCTGATCTTACTCATTAAAACAAGAACCCCTTTTTATACAGGGATGTCGTCCTTGTAGCACTTTTTACTCTCCCTCCTCCTTGGGAAGGCAAACCTATTTCTGTCAATCTCTCCTTGAAGCCTTTCATGGGGCCTCAACTTTGTAATTTTGGCCTGCCTTCTGGTATCAAAGCCCATAGCCTGGCTCACTGTCCCAGCTGAGACCTCAGAAACATTTGAAATAAATATTTTCAATGGTCATCACAGGACAAAAGTGTTGTCCAGTCAAGGTTGTGGTTTTTCACTTGTTGAAAAAGAATTGTCAAAGGTGACAATTGCTTGCTCAGTTTGAGGCGTGCTGTGATTACCAGGTGTTTTCAGCAATGCTACTGCTTACCCAGTCTGCACATTTAAATAAATTTCTTTCCTGTTTCCAGCAGACAACATGACAAGGCTATCATGGGACAAGCTGGCACGTGGTTCACATGACCCAAATCGAGCTGGCTCTCATCTCCTCTTAATCTCTGCATTTTGCATCCTGGTTTACCACGACACTAGCAGCGACGACCCAGTGCAGCACTGCTGGTGTTACTGGGGAATCAGGGCTTCCCCGTGGGGAGGGCTGTGTGGGCCGCCTGGCTGTGGTGGTGGTTTCCAGCTCTTGCTGGCACTCAGTACAGCAGGAGCTGTGAGATGCAGAAAGCCTCAGGTGCCCTGTAGCACTGGAGCAGAGTGTTGGCCCCCCATCCCCAGATCCCGTTCAGGAGCCTAAAGGCTGTGTGTGCACGGTGTGCAGTGGGTGCCTGGCTGTACTGGCCCTGTAATGCTTGTCTTTCTCCTCGTTGTGTTGCTCTGTGCTGTTTGCCTCCGCTCTGAGCTGGTGCTAAGGGCATCACTGCTCTGTTTCCACACTGATAGCTGCATCGACGCGTGCAGGGAACCTGCATTTCTCATTCTGCACCAGACATGACACAATGTGTTAAAAGGCAGATATAACCACAAGAAAAAAATTTCCTGTGGTCCAGAGATTAAACCACAGCTGCCAGTGGTTTTGCTGCAAGTACAGCAATTGCCAAGCAGGAGATTACGCCACAATATTGGGCTTGCACCCCGGCCTCCTCACTCGAGTTTCCTAGGAACGTATTGCCAAGATTCCTTTAGTGTGGCTCCCTCCCCAGTTCTGGACACCCTTGTTCCATGTCTGTCATTCCTGCAGAAGCTTCAGAGAGCCAGCCCTCTCCCAGCCAGTCGGTCCTGATGCAGCAATGGCTCAGTGTTTCAGGGCTGGGAGAAAGCTCTGGCTGCAGTTTCAGCCTGGTCAGGAATCCCAGAGACACCTTGTCCAGTGCACCATCAGACACAGCTGGTTGCTGCTGAGGACCAACCACTACCCTGTACACAGAGGCATGGAGTTATAGGCTGGCTGGGTTGGAAGGGACCCTAAAGACGCCTGAGTTCCAAATCCCTTGCCATGGGCAGGTGTGGGCCTGATATTTCTGGGTCTGAGAGATTTTAGCCTGCTGGCAGTTGCTAACTTTCTCCCAAGGAATAATTTCTCAAGAAAGCTTATTCGCAAAACAATCTTGGCAAACAACTATCCTTCCTCAAAACAATCTTTCTCCAGGTGGTGTTTTGCTTTTCTAATTCTCAAAACATTTTAGCTGTTTCTCTAGTTTAACCAATGGGATTAGAGAGGTGTTGTTCCTATTCACCAATCATGTGAAGTCTGTATCAGAACACCTTATAAAAGTAGTAAGAATTAGACAATGAATTTTTTTCTATGTTCTTTGCCTTCTGAAATGTTTGGAGTCTCTCACCCTTTTTTCGTGTCCTACGACAGGCAGGGACACTTTCCAGGAGACCAGGTTGCTCAAGATCTCATCCAGCCTGGTTTTCAACAGGTGTAACCACAGCTTCTCTGGGCAACTTCTTCCAGTGCCTCATCTTCCTCATAGTAAAGAATTTCTTCCTAATATCTAATCTAAACTTGTTCTCTTTCAGTTCAAAGCCACTCCCTCTTGTCCTATCACTTCATGCCCCTGAAAAAATTCCCTCTCCTGTTTTCTTGTAGACTTCCTTCAGGTACTGGAAGGCTGCTGTAAGGTCTCCCGAGAGGCTTCACCTCTTTAGGTTGAAAAATCCCAACCCTCTCAGCCTGTCTTTGTAAGAGATGTGCTCCAGCCCTCTGGTCATCTTTGTAGGCCTCCTCTGGACTCACTTCAGCAGTTCCATGTCCTTCCTATGCAGGAGAACTCAGAGCTGGACACAGAACTCGAGGTAAATACTGTGCCCATACTCAAAAGAATGGAGTAGAGGGGGAGAATCAGGTGTCTCAGCCTGCAGGTCACACCTCTTTTGATGCAGCCCATGACAGGGTTGGCTCTCTGAGTGCATTGTGCAGTTTCTCTTGGCTCTCACCCTCATCCAATCCCCAGGACCAAATGTCTGCTTGTGGCCAGAGCAAATGAGGTTGGGCTCTTGCAGCCTGTGTTTTAGCTTAGTTTTGCACAGAAAAAAATCCAGTTTGGGATGTCTGGAACTGCTTTCTGGTGCAAGCTGAAGCACAGTAAGCGAGTACTAGGACAAAATCCAGAATTGCACTGCAGAATGGAAACACAAATGTAAACACCTTAGATTGGCTCTTTTATATATTTGCTTTGCCCAGGAGAAGCTGAGGCTCAGACAGAAGCTGGGAGAGCTGACTTATTACAGTTACCTTGGAAAGGTTATTAGGTGTTAGGAGAGTGCTTCAACACTGTCTGTTAGCAAATGCTCTTTAAGCAACACTAACAGTGGCCAAAGAAACACAAAGTGGTGTGGAGTACAGGGGTTTTGGAGAAGACCAGTGGAAAACCTAGCATCCTATCTGTGGGAGAAGGGAGACATAATAATGCCAATCTCACTGCCATTTTCAGTGAGAAACTAACTACAGGTAAAATCACATGTCCTACAAAGTTCGTGATTTTTCACAGCTGCTGATGTTTTCCTGAAAAATGAATCCCAAAATACATAATGTTTCTTGGAGTGTCAACATCAATCACCACTTTTGGCTTCAAACAAGCACTAGTTTTGGATTCACCACTTCCTTCAGGAGACTTGTCAGAAGTTTGTGCTCTCTTAAGGAGTTATTTATTTCTAGAAATAATGCAAACATTTTATATATTTCTCTTCAGGGGTCAGAATTAATGTGGACCCTGAAAACCTTGCAGTAATTAAAAGCTTCTAGCTCAGTTCCTTGGGAAATGTCAATGGCAAGTGTAAGATGTGGTATTTATCCTCTCGCAGATTGACTTGCACTCAGGCAGCTAAGCAAACACTGCTTTCAAGTGGCAAAGTATCTGCAGCTATAATCAAATTGTTTTAGAAGAGACAGCATTTCACTGGCTATCAAGGTAAAACAGGTTAGATTTGTTTTGTCATTCATTACCAAAGATGTTACTTCTGATCTTACTGCAGTGGAAACAGAAAAAACTTACTTTGCTTTCTGCACAACCGTACATTAAATTATGTTTCTTATTTCAAAGACTGTTTTCCAGCAATTTCAGACACACTGCCTTCTCCATCCCTCCATTCCCTTTTCATTCCTGTCTAAACCAGCACAAGACATATTGCTCAACTCAAATGGAGCCACAGCAAGCAGGACTGGCAGCAAAGGCCTGGTGGCATCCAGGGTGCAGAGAGCAGAGCCAGCCTTTTTGTTTCCCAATGCTGAGGTGGTACCCAAGCCTCTCCCTGGCATCTGTGACCCTGAGACAAGCCTGCAGGCCTGAGCAGATAGGAGATGCTGATGTTTGTCAGCTTAGGGTCTTCAACACTGAAAGCTTTTTTGTAACCAATCTGCCATCTATTAGCATAAATAGGGAAATAAAAAAGAAGGGATCTGCTCCTGCTGTTCTTTCAGGAAAGCACAGTAGATGAATGTGCCAGGTAGCATGAAGGGATGCCTCTTTAGTCACAAAATTATCCTGGAAAGCTCATCCTCAGGTCTCTGCAGCGCCCACCTGTTAAATATACATCCACTGTGTATCAGTTGTGCACCCCATAAAAATCCCCACCTGCCCTTGTTGGGGCTGTTGCCCCTCATCCTTTCTGAATGTCACTGATTCCGCTACCTGAGAAGCCACAAAGTCTAAGTACAAAGCAGGGTGGCACTGTGCCATGGGTTGGACCAACAGAGGACAAAAAGGCCATCTCTGCTCCCAGAAAACTAGAACACCGACAGGGAGCAGCACAAAGGACAGACACAGAGGGGCCAAAGCTGGGCCATGTCCCCCCCTCTGTCTCCACCTCCTCTGTACCCACCAAAAACTTGCTGAATAATGTTCCAGTGAGAGGTTAGGGACCAGGGAGGGAACAGTTCCTCAGGGTCTTCAGCACCTCTCTGCATGGCAACTTTTATGAAGAAATGTTTTAATGCTAAAAAGCAAACAAAGAAGCCAAAAATATGTCTCATTTTCAGTATTTCTTGATTGAAAAATGTTATGAGCATAGATTTGCCAAACACAGGTCTCAGCTTGAGTAGATTTTTTTCCTGTTATACAAAGTAAAATGTCTGGAATCTGGAATTTTCCACTGAGCTAATTTAAAAATATATATTTGAAAATTTGTTTCAAATCCTTTTGTACTATTTAAACTTATTAAATATAGATAGTGGTGTTTTAAACAGAAAATTAAGGAAAACGTCAGTAGGAGATTCAGTCTGATTGCTGTACATGTTTAAAAGAAAATGCTCTGCATGTTTAAAGGAAAAACACACTTAGGCACTGTGACATTCCGTTTTTAAGAAACTCAGTTTAATTATATTTTCCCTAATTAAGGATTTCATTATAGGGAATCACATGATTTAATTATATCAATACCCCAAAGACCTGATTGTGAACATAAAATGTGGATTAAAAGGATGCCTCATCACTTAATTACCTGCTAGATTGGAACAGATCCATGTTGTAGGTCAAAAGGGACATAAAATGCAGGCTTCTGCCTCCCTCTTTGTTGTGTGTGAAGGGCTCTGTGTACGGGGAGAGAAGGAGGGGGGAGCACTCTTACATCTGTACTGGGAGAGGTAATTGTCTGTGAACAGTTTTCCAAGCATATATTGAGATGACAGATAGATAGATAGATAGATAGATAGATAGATAGATAGATAGATAGATAGATAGATAGATTATAGATAGTTTTAAAATTACTTTAAATTATATTTTCAATTTTCAGCAAGTCCACAATGGAGGTGAGCTGCATATTTCAGCTTACAGTCTAATGGAGGTCTGTGTATTTCTTCTCAAAATATAAGGTATTGTCTTTCAGAAGGAAAATGTCAAGCAGTTGGAAATCTTAGGCTGGATTTTAGAGTGTCCCAAAGTGAGCAGATGGATACCTGGTGCTGTAGCAGGGACTGGGTCTGTCTCTCCCTGCTTCCAGTCAGCATGAGGCCCCTGGAGTGGCTGCACTTCTGGGGGTTCCTCACCACTGATTAATGGGGCTGATCTGGGGGATGGAGGGGATGAAATCTTTTGGGACATCCGTATAAATCCAAGGGACAAATGTTAACCTGCTCAAACCTTGCTTACCACACATCATTCTTCCCCACACTCTAACCAGCTCCCAGCTGCTGCTCCCAGGAAGAGGCTTTGGCAGGGAGCACTGAGCACATGAAGGTGGAAAACCTGCATCAGTCACTGTGGTATAGCTTTCCTTCTGTCATTCTAAATGCCTTCTGGCTTCGCACAACCCTTACAAGCTCCTACCTAGCAAAGCTAGGAATCTGGCCCTTGTACCCCATGCTCCCAAAGTACAGAGCAAATTCTGTCAGTAAGAAAAGGTCCCATGGGGGCCAAGTGCAATTTTATCAGAACCCATGGCAGCATTGCACGCTGAGGACTGAGCCTGTTGCAAACCCCCTACAACATAGCTCCCCACAGCTTGCTAAGGGGGTCGAGGGGTTGCAGGATATCCACATAAGGTTAGAGTTTTCTCCTCCAACATGCCATAAGAAGATTTCCCTGCAGTCCTGCCCTGGAAGGTATCCTGCTTTTTCCCAGTGCCCTCAGGGCCAGCAGACTCTGGTAGGTACAAATGGGGCAGCAGATCCATGGTTGCATTGCTGTCTCAAACACTGCAGTGTCCCAAAAGCCAGCTTTGCCTGTATTCAATCCCCACTCTGATGGGGAGAATGACTCTTGAAAGAAATACTTCAAGACTACCAGGAGGGCTGGTGTGGAAGTAGAGGGCAGAGTGCTCCTTTTCCTAGGAAAGATATTCTCAGGCACACGGGAGCGGGCAATCCCTTAAGCAAGGGGACAGCCTTCGAATGTCCCTTTGCTCTCTGGGGGCAGCCTGGAGCTGAAGGGCATTCTCAGATGGCATCCTGCAAATGCTGCTGCAGTGCTGGTGTTACTCCCTGGTACAAAATAAGAAACCAAATCCTGTGCCCAGTATGGGTGGCAAGGCTAGGTAAAAACAAGGTCTCTTGAAACTACTGGTAACAGCTGATTATATATCCTGTGTCCTTTCTACGGCTTTTCCAAAGGCACCAGGGAGGATACAGAACTGGATGGTCCAGCTGTTCAGGGCTGTTCCAAACCAAGCAACCCTGACACCTCATCAGAGGAGTGACAAAGATCTGCACCCCACAGCAGGGCCAGCAGCTTGGATACTGCCAGCCCCGTAGATAGTGCCAGCCTGTCCTGCCACTGCTGGGCACAGCCACCTTGCTCTGCCTGCCCCCTGGGCACAGCCACTCTGGACACAGCCACCCTGACCTGCCTGCCTCTGGGCACATCCTGGAGGAGGCTTTGTGCACACCCTGTGGCAATGTGCCTGGGCCCTGAGAAGCGACGGAGCACATCCGACTGTTTGATTATCATCTGCAAGTGGTACAGTGCTCTGGGATGGAGACCCATTTCTTTTACTTTGATTTGATCTCATTTTCCTAGGCAGGGAAATGCCCCAGTGACAGTATCGCTGCAGATGGCATCACAAAGCCCCGGCTGGCACCAACTGAGTTGGCACAGTCAGATTATCATGTTCGAGTTTGTGTCTGTCTTTTCTTTTTTCCCCTGCTTTGCTGTGCTAATAGCATCTCCATTACCATATAGGCTTCAGTCAGCTCCTTCAAAAGGACAGAGACCAACATAAAAAGTAAATTTCATTATCACTGGCAAAAAGGATGGGTCACAGAAAAAGCTAAATGGTGCTAGTCTATCTTTATAATTCTTTCTTTTTTTCTCCCTCCCTCTCTCTCTCTCTCTCTTTCTCTCATCTGGGCTTAAAGGGAGATGGGAATTGAAGTTGCAGGGTCTCCAGGGCAGTATTGCAGAGCAGTGCTGCTTAATGGGGCAGCTGGTGGAGAGAGCTGAGCACATGTTTCCTTTGCAGTTTTCATCTTCATACTTCACAGGGCCTAGGGACTGATTGATGGAATTCTTTTTTTTTTTTTTTTTTAAACATAGCTTTCTTGAGGCCTGGAGGCTGCCACACTGAGCATATGTCCACATATTCCCTTGGGCAGTATTTAAATGTGTGCATCCATGTGACTGTATTTGTTTAGTGTGTGCTCCCACTGATCTAATGGGACCTTTCCCATGACCCATTGCTTCCCTAAGTTTGCCACTTGCTGCTGTCAGGCGAGAGAGGCTTTAACTTGGATGGCTGTAGCTGTAAATGAATGGGACTTTTTTTCCCTTTCAGTCCTTTCGACTGAACCCTCTTGCTGATGGATCATCTAATGCAGTTTAGTTGAGAACCCTTCCTCATGCTGTTAAAAAAGGCAAACCTAAACAGACCCCATCTGTTGCAATCCTATGTCTATTTATGTGAATGCAAAATTTGTCAGCCTGCTTTCTGCTTGTTAATAAGCCATCCTCTGAGAACAAAATCCTCTCTTGGAAAACTCCCAGTAAGATGTGCATTGCTTGCTACACTGGATACTTCTAATGCTAAAATCTCTCGGGAACAAGAAAAGCAGTGGTTGCACACTGCACTCACCTTCTGTTGAGGAAAATGTACAATTCTGTGTGGTATTTAGTGTCCCCCAGGTAGGCAGTGAGACACAAATTGGAATAAAACTATCTTTAAGACATTTCCAACATACACAACCTGCTTGAGTAACACCCAACACTGCTCAGAGGAGGAGACTAGAAACAGATTATTTACATTTCCCACTGTTGCAGCTTTGTGCAAAAGCCTGATTATATCCTACCTTTGGTCTGTCTTTCTTTTCCAGCAAAAAGCCTGCAAACCCCACAGAGCAACACAAGTACAGGAGGTGTTCAAATGGGTTCAGGAGCTGTGGCTGACTAAAAGAGTTAAAAACTATATAAATATTCCACATGCAACATTTGCACATATTCAAGGCAATGCTAGGAAATACCGTAATGTGTGCAAAATATATGGAGAACGTAAATCAAGAACAGATTAATTGTATTGTCTGCTGGAGCTCTTGTTCAAGAGTGAAGCTTTCCTGCCCAGCACCATCCCTGCCCTAAAGAGCTTAAGGGAAACTTTGGAGGGCTGAGAGCTGGACCTCCCTGCCGAGCTGCACATGGAATACCCCTCCTCCAGTCTTCTGGCAAATGCCCACACTGTCACACCACACCAAATGCTGCTCAAGGTGGGGCTGAGGGAAACCCTCCATCTCTGTGCCGTAGGCATGGACTGGGCTACCTTTTGCAGCACTCTCCACAGAAGTCATACCTGGAACCAAGTACATCGTATGGGAACTCACACTGGACTTTCAAATGCCACTTGTGAATCTAAACTCAGCTCTCTCTTTGAGCTTGACATAAGTTGGGGAAGAAATCAGCTGAAGAATACTAGTAAATATACAAAATGCAGCGTGTTTGTTAAACATTGTATTTTCTATTAAATAAAGAATAGTTTTACCAGCAATATCAGTGGGAAATGTATCATAGATTGAGAAACAACACCAGAGAATTCAATCATCCTAAGCCTAAACTGACTTTCCTTAGAAAAATTATTTACTAAACAAAAGTGCAGCCTTCAGGTTATGTCAGGGGCTGACAAATGACTACATGTTATTATATGTATGGTATACTGTAAGAGATGCTGTCATGTGAACTTGTGTTCAGTTATTAATCACTGGTGGTTTTGTCACTTTCAAAATAAAGTGTAAGGCGATGGATTAGCTTCTTTACCCCTTCCAAGAAAATAGCTATTTTCAAGTTGATTTTTAGCCTTGCTTTCCTTAATCTCCTGAGCAGTGCTTCTGCCAGAAAATACTTTGGAAATGGGTGACTAGTTTAGCATCCTGGTTTTGCTAAAATTTTATGGTTTGTTTTGGTATTTTCAATTCTTCGTCTCCAGGATACTGACCCCAGGAGTTTAGCAGGCACTGTTGTATGCACAGAGTACATGACACCACCCTTCCACATTGCTGTCTTCAACGAGTCAGGGCTGGTTGGAGATGCCCATGGTGTGTGTACTCTGGAAGCCTTTACTCAGAAAACCTTAAAGGTAAATTCCAAATAGAGCTATAATGAGGCAGGAAGAAAAGTTTGAGCATCTCTACCCCAGCTGGATTCCAGTCTATAACTCAGCCAAAGAAACAAAGCAGGGCCTCCTGCTGGTTGTAAAATAAGATGAGTTGGTGGCATGAAAAAGGAAACAGACTTAAACCCTTCAGTATGTTCTGCGGTGATTTTTTCAGTCAAAATGACACCATAAAATAAGGAAATTAATTACTAATTTCATCAACACTTTAACCCTTGTTGTTAAATCTGGATGGCTGCTTAAAAAGTTGGCTACCTAAACTGTGATGTGTAAAAGTTGATTAGTTAGGTGAAACCTGTCTCTTATAAGTCCATGTTGATTGTGTTAATGACAGTAATGAAGTTTCAACTCTTGCTTGCATCTTATATGAACCACTCCATTATCTGGCACCAGGTTATCCAATTTAGATTTATAATGTAGAAGAAACATAAAATTCTTTCCCAATTCATCATAGCATCACCTGTGCATCAAGATTATGTTATAAAAATCATGGTGAACGATGTGATCTTGGGTCACTCCTTTGACAATCCTTGAATCTATCCGGGCTTCTAACTGTAGTATCTATTGCTGAATAGCTTTCATAATCACCCTTGAAACAGAAAAAAGTTCTGGTTTAGAAATTCTTGTATCATCTGACTTTTTGCCAAAGTAATCCACTTTTTTATTAATATAAGACAATGAATGGATCATGAAGGAGAAAATACTTTTCCAGCAGCTAGAGAAGTGGCTACCTTTTTAATTTTAAATATTATTCACTTCCTCATCTTTGCACCAAATTATTTCTGGTGCCTTTTTGTTTGTAAAGCAAATAGCACTTTTCAAATGAAACAAATCATATGTACTGGATGTGGAGACGTGCTGAGGATGCTGTGGGAGCTGATTCTGAGATGAAGAACTGACCCACTTGTGAGTGCCTACACCTTACACCCTGAGCCCCCCACTCCTACTCACCAGAGATACTACAAAAATACACTTTCAAGTGTATTTTCTTCACAGTCACATGGTAACTATCAGTTTTCACTCACCTTTTCTGATCCATTAAGAATGTGGTTCCATCCCACTTTCTTTGACTGTACCTACATGCATTTCACTAATTTTTAATTCTTTTGTTAACCTGAAATCTATTCTGTGGAATTGAACACAACTGGGATGTGGGAGCACAAGGATCCATCAGTGCTGCTGGAGTCTATGTCAGTCTCTGATGGGGTGTTCCTGTAATTCTGCCATATTTATTTTGTGCGATGACATCTGTGCCATGCAAGGTCAGCAAGATCAGAATAACCCGTTCTTAGGCATTTGCTTTGGTGCCAGCCAAGTGAAATTCACCTTTCATCAAATCCATTTCTTTTGGGTCCATTTCAGAAAGTGGGTGGCTTTTGCTGGTAGCTGCTATGACCCCACTGTTCACTGCGCACAGCCATCTCCTTCCTCTCTGCAGAACTTTCCAGTCATTTTGGTAGCCTTGATTTTACATTCCCAGCTCTATCATTGGCACCCCTATCTGAACTGAGGGGGAATTCATAAACACTACCTGGTCACTGTGGAGCAGGGTAAGACCCCACTGTCTTATAATAAGATAAACCAAATAAACTCAAATCCCCATCTCATCAGAAAGTGGCTTGCTAAGAGTGGTGAAGTCCTCAGAACCACGAAGGAAGCCACAGCAGAGCACTACAATTTAGTTCAGATGCAACTGGTGCGATCTTCTTTCGGCTTTCTGTGAGTAAATGGTCATTTCTGACACAGAGAAAGCCTGCTTTCTCCTCGGTAGTGGATAACTTTGCTCTGTTTTTGCAAAGTGAAATACAAAGCATAGTGGGAGAGCTGATCACAATAAGGCAAGAAAAGTAACTCCTCTGTGCTGAAGGCTTCAGCTTTATCCAGGCTGGGGCACCACACTTCAAGAGGGATGTGACCAACTGGAATCAATCCAAGAACAGCAATGAGAGAGCTTAAAAACATAACCTATGAAAGAAGGCTGAAAGAACTGAGATTGTTTAGAATAAAGACTGGACTAAGAGGAGATGCAGTAACATCAACGCAGTTATGTAAGTGGTTGCTGCGAAGAGGGAGGAAATAAACTCTCTTCTCTTGACTGTGGACTGGAAAAGAAAAAGGGGCTGTAGTGGAGAACTGTAGATGGATATAAACTTGACTTTCTGGTGGACCATTGGGCTGAATTTGTGGGAGACTGTCTGAGCAGTGAGGAAAGGGGAAATCCAAGGCTCGGGTTGTCCCTCACCAATGTAGTCCACACCTGTAAATGTAACATGTTTGACCGAGAGCAAGGAGCCTGAGGCTGGAAGGAATGATGACAATCAGGCCAGCTGTGGGGAGAAACAAAATGTTTGTTTGGACAATTTGCATCTGTTGCTTTTTTTAACCGGATAAGAGAGTACACTATGTAATATACACACACCAGCCTCACTTACCGACAGAGACTTAAAATATTTATATCACAGACAAACAATGCCAAGGAACTCCCCTACAAATGCAGTGATTTAATAAACACAGTACTGTAATGCAGCATTTATCTTTATTATATATAATCAGCTGTTGCTTTTACTTGGGTAGAAATAATGTCAAACTGAGCCAAGGTAAGATGGGAAGTTGGAAAGTTCCCATTTCCCCAATCCCAGACATACACACCTTTTTGGCTTTTGCAAGTACAAATGGGCTTTAAGACTGTGTGAGGCACAGCAAAGAACTTCCTGCTGTGGCCCCACAAAGGACTGTGCATCTCACAGACCTCTTGAGGTCTCACATAGCAGATAGCTCCTCTCCTCGGTCCCCATCAATCTCATGGAATAAATACCTTCCATAACATCATTGAATAAACGTGTATGTATGTATGTATCTAGGCAAAAGACGTGTATTGCTTCCCAAGCAAAGGTCAGCAAGTTATCTATCTGAAAACACAGATTACATTCCACATAAATATTTTAATACTGGGCAACAGGTACCAGATCCTCAGACAAACCCAACCCAGTGCTCAGGGTTCACTGCCATGCTCAATACAACATTAAAAAAAAAGTGGAGGTGATACACTGTGACTTTATTGACAGTTCCTAATTGCATGATAATCCTAATGACATGCTAATATGATATAAATCATTGATGGAGTGATTAGCTGAGTGAACTGTCTATTGCAGTTGCTTTTTCTCCCTGAGCAAAATGCTATTTTGCTATTTTGCTATAATGGCCATTTTTCAAGGACATTTACATTTGCCTTAATGGAGGCATTTTTTCATATGCTCATGAAAGTGATCCAGTCTGAAACTTTATCTTTTTTCTGTAGAAATATTTGTGTTCTTCCATCTTCATGTAAAATAGGGAATTGCCCCAAAGGACATTTAATCAAGAAACCACAGTTTTAAATGAAGCTTTGCTTCTAAAGAAAGAACTTCACAAACTGCTTGAAGGCCAGAGTAGGAGTTGGCCCATACTTTGCAGACTTGTGAAAACATGATGCCAGCAGGCCCTGAGAGCAGTATGAACAGTGGTTGTGCAGTCTGAAGATGCAAATGGATGTAAACACACAAACATTACACATATGAAAAGTTTCTCCTTGGGAGATGTGATGCCAGAGCTGGGGTCATTAGCAGATGTTTTTCCCTGTGACTTTATCCCAGCTCACAGTCACCATAGTGAGGCCTCATCATCAGATCCCTGTCACCTCCTTACCCAACTGAGTCCCATATTAATACACTCAAATTAGATTGCCCTGCATGATCTTTAGTTCTTCACAAGAGAGGTTTGGGTTTTTCACTTCCCTTCTCAGTGAACGTTCACCTAGACAGCAACTATTTTCATGCCAAAGCAAGGATGCAGTTGCCAAAATGGACATCACCAGGGATGTCATCTGCTAAATAAGACTGAATGCTTCACAAACATAGGCGCCAGTGTAATCTCATAACAAATTATCTTAATTGAGAGCAGAATAGCCTCCTCCTGAAGAGTCAATTACCTGCTCTCACCTGATCTGTTGGGAAAGTACCTGGCTGAGGTGTCTCCCAGTGTTGTGACAATGAGATCTCTGGGGTGAAGGAAGGGATATTTTGGGCAGTACATGGGTTATCTAAATTTACAAACCACTGAGGAATAAGTGAGCTTCTTGAGGAGGGCACTAACAAGCATTGTCAAGGTTCTCAGACAAAGGCCATAAGTGGTCTTTCCACCAGTCTCTGGTGAGTTCCCCAGAGTGTCTGTATGTCACCTGGGTCTGGAAGACATATGACCATGAGGTGTGAAATATGTCCCAAGTAACACCTTTGGAGAAGTGTTGGAGTGCCTTTTCCAGGTTGTGCTGACAGGGTGGGACTGATAGGTTTTTCAGAGCATAGCACAGGAGTGGTCCCTCAGATGGCAGGCAGGGGGGAGCGTAGACCTAGGCTTCCTTCCAGAGTAGATAAGGACATGCAGGGTTAGGGATGAGCGAACACTGCGTGTGGCACCCTGAGGGGACTGCAGAGCAACCTGCACCCTCTGCAGACACAGGTCTTCACTGTTCAGGACACACTCCCAAGGCTCCTCAGTGAAGCTTCTGGCAGCAATGTCAGTGTGTTATCAGGGTGCTTAAGGAAAACAGCATTGTGTCAAAACTACAGTGCCAAGCCTTCTGCAAAACCCAGGTGCTGTTCAGCAATGGAAGAGCTACAAGATAGCCTGTTTAAGGATTTCTTTTCTTCTTTCCCAATGCCCTGGATACCTGAAAAATCCCTCCTGACTCCTGGTTTTTCTTGGAGGAGCCTTGTAACATTCCATATGGCAACAGGGAAGCCAACAAGGGGTGCCTTTCTCTACGGAGCTGGTCACCTTTCCCACAGCAAAGCAAGGGCCACTGAACCAGAGGAAACTCATCCTGGCTCACCAGAGAGAGGCTAGGGATCATTCCCATAACCATTATCATTGGTCACAGGCAGGACAGATGGAGTCAGTAGGGAAACTGTGGGGAAAGTTCTTGCTGGAACAGGGCATTTGAGCCCCTTTGGCAGCTACCAGTAAGTATCTGGTTCCTCAGATACTGTGTGGTGAGAAGAGGCACAGACACTGCTTAACGGAGCAGTAGCTCCATAGAAGGCTCATCTTGGAGGCCAGGACACTGTGCAGGTGCTCTCAGGTGCTGGGTAGTTCCCGAAGACTAATGAATTAGTCGTCTTCTGTTCTGCTTTCTGCCTACAGGCATTAAAGTGATAGTGCTGCAGTGGGATTGCAGCTCCTTAAACCCATGTTCTGATCATAGATGCCAATGAGGGTGTTAGAATGGAGAGGAGAGTGCTGTCAAGGAACTGCATGATAGAGGACAGGGATGTGGAGGCAGTCAGGAGTGCAGCAGGAGCAGAGACAGCTGTCCAAAAGCTTGGAGCCTCCAAGGCACATTCACAGAGTGGCAGAGCACAGGCGGGCAATTACACTCCCCCCGAAAAACCTTCATCTGCTGTTTGGTGTTTTTACTAGAAGTCCACTGTCATGTCTCAGCAAATCGTGGGCTGTGCCTCATCAAGGCAAAAATGTGTTTCTTCCTCCTTTCTTATTTTGATGTATTTCACTTCCATATAATGTCCAGAGGGATAATTTAGCGTGTTCAAACGCCTTATTGAGGAAGGACTGCATTGTTCTTCCAGCCTTTGCGTCGCATCGGAATGTGCCTCTTCCTGAGCGCCCCTGCGCATGGCCAGCCCGTGATAAAGCTGAGGCTGCTTTTTTCTCATTGTTTCTCCCTGCCTTCGCCTTTCTCTTCCCAGCTTCATTTGTCCGAATACTAATTCGTGTTTATAACAAGAAGTGGTTCCCGCACCTCCCCTTTGTCGCTTAATTGAAGGGAAACTGAGCAACAGGTGGATCTCAGGAAATATCATTAGTCTCTTTCAATTGTTTTTGGCACTTCTTTGAAAGAAAAGTTCAGCTCAATGCAACTGGCTGTTCGCTGTTTCCAGGCTAATTACTGCAGGACCCAATTGAGGAACATATTTGAACAAGTCTAATTTAAAGAAGGTGAGCTGCTCATCCAGCTTGGTATTATTTACAGGCTTAGAGTTGCACAAGTTGAGGACTTCGATGAAGCTGTGTCTTATAACCAAACCTCTAAGGGAAAATAAGTCCCTTGAGTATTGTATAGCATAGCAGTACCATTGGTGCACAGAAAGGCAGCCAGCCACAACCCTGTGTGTTCATGTTTATGTAAGGGCTTCCTTTTAACCTATTCTTTTGTTCATAGAGAATAGAAACAGTGTATAAGGACAAAAGTATTGTTGCATGTTTGATTTTGAGAGGTGCTTGTCAGTGGAGCCTGTAACTGGAAAAGAAAAGCTAACCAGGGACACTTCTTCCTCAGCTCCTTGGCTCACAAACCTGAAAAGTCACAGACAAGGGGGAAGGATGCTAAAGAAAACAAGCAGCACGATCCTTCAGTGTGTGGCTTTAGCCCAGCAATTCCCAGTAGGACAAAAGAGGCAAGATCTCACAGTATGCTCCTTCTATTCCTTTGTAGACAGAGCTCCGATTTCTGCTATTTTTAAAACCAGAACCCTGGGGGAATATTTCACCATTGAAAATCAGCCAAATGCATTAACGAAGTGCTCCACCTGTTACAAGAATGCAGGCAAAGGTCTGGATGATGGCAGCTCTCACTTGATGGTCAGCAATCAGGATATTCCTTACATGTGATATACCGTGATTTTTGACCGGCTGAAAATCTTGCCATCTGCTTTGTATTTCAAGGCTTGAACAACTAGGCAAGTCAGAGGAAGAGAGATGATAACATCTTCTTTAATTTCAAGGGTAATTAAAGGAGATGGTAGGTACACAGAACATAAGAATGCAAAAAGTAATTTAAATGTATCTGGCTTAGTGATACTGAGCTCTCACCATTGCCTGAAATGTGTCTGCTTCTTGTTTCTTTCCACTGAGAAACTGGGAAGCTCAGCACAGAAATCTTCTGACATGCAATGTGTCATGAGCTGTTTGTAGCAGGAGTAATCAGCGGGTGTTGACAGCAGTAGGGCAAGAAGTGGTACAGCAAAAACACACACACACTCAACTACAAAAGCTGGGAAAGCCAAGGACAGTGAAATCATGATTAAACAAGCATTTCTCCCCCTGACATGGGAACAGGGATGCAAGTAGAAAAGCCCTAGCTTTTCTGCAATGCCTTTATGGATTTATAACTGTAAATACCCCCTTTTATAAAGGATGTATTTAGGAAGCAAAACGGTTCCCTTTTCGTGAATGATCTATTTTACAGGGCTTAAAAATATGTCAAGGTTTGCTGCAGTAAATCCTCCTCATGCTGTAACTGAGTAATGTAAGCAACTTGGGTTGCCTTTTAAACAATTCCCAGTGTGTGGCATGGCCAGTGCAGATTGAAATGCCTCTGTCTATCTAAACAGAAACAGATGTTTGAACAGCAGAGCTGTGCAGAAGTAATTCTTCAAACAGTAGATTAAAACATCTGTCAGGACCATTGGATGGGACCAGACAAGCAGCAGCAATGTCAGCTGGGACTGCCAGTCACTTCTACCTTCCCTGGAGGTGGAAGGCAAAGGATGGGGGAATTCCGTCTGGTCTTCGCATGTGACACCCTCTTATTTTGCCTTGTTTCTCCAGCGACTCAGAAGATTACAGGCCTGGCTGTGCAGAAAAGCTCACAACCTCTCCCAGCATTGCCTACTGTAACAGAGGTCTTCTAGGTTTTCACTTTTCCCGTTAATGTCTTTTTCTGCCACTGCTGGCAGTCAGTATGAAAGCTGTGAAGTGTTGGTGACATGCCAGGTTACAGCATTTTACAGTTATTTCCATCTGTCCTTCATGTTTCAGCATTTGACCAGTTTAGTGGCATTGCAAGCAAATTCTTCAGGCCTCATTGGGTCAAATAGATGACAGCCGACTAATCTCCTGCAACTTGCCCGCAGGAGCTGTACCACAGGCAGTGTATTCATTTCCAGCTGAGCAAGAGGCCAAACCAAACCCTTGGATTAACACCTCTTTTGCACTCACCCCCACCCCAAAATCAGAGCCAAGAAAGTGATACAGAGTCACGAAACTGTTCCAAAGCTTTTGGTGAATCAAGTTCAGAATCCTAACAGCCCCTGACGGATGCCATTTTTACAGTCTGGATCTGAAATCTTAGTCTTGAATCCACCCTCTGTTTCCAGCCCAGATTTATTCTTCTTGTTTTAACGTCGAGAGGAATAAGCGAGGACAGCCCTACCCTCTGGACTGCTCATTTTGGGGTGGAGCTACTATGGCTGCACTTCCTCTTTTGAGCAAGCTCCCGCTGTGCAAGCTTGAATCAAGGTCGGGGCCAAGTCTGCCACCCCAGCTCTTCGGGTGTTCCCTGGGAAGACCCTCACCACCATGACGTGCCAGTGCTGGGACAGGCGGCACGGGGTCCCCTGTGAAACTGGTGGAGCTCTCCCTTCCCTGCAAGCAAGTTGCTCTCCCGTCTCATTTGTCCCCAGCAGCCATTAATTGTGGGCTGTAGCGGCAGCAGATTACCTCACGACAGCCTGGCAGATGTGCTCTTGCTGAATAAATAAACTCATTTATACGCCTGTAATGACTGTTGCTTCTGTGCTCTCATCATGAAAACTCCAGCCTATCTACAGCAGTTTATAAACAAAGCTGCTTTGCCTTTATGGAAAAGCAATTTGTGGCTGAGGAGCCTCAGCAGTGACTCGTGCCAAAGAGAGCAGAGGCCATTTCTCAGGGAACAGGTGTCCGCATCATTAAAGCCACCACCCCCCCGGCATTAATTGCCATCCCTGTTGGCACACTGAGAAAAGAAATTGGGGTTTGTCTGGGCCATGAAGATCAGCTTCCCGACTCCCTCCTTCAAGGTAGCTGCTCTGCCTGCGGCATTGCTGGGGCAGGGAGAAAGCTCAAGTGCTGTGTGGTGGATGGACTCACTCTCTGGGGGTGGGGGCAGGGAGCACTGGGAAACTGGCACAGGCTGGTGAAACAAAAGCATTCATGGGGAGAGAGAAGGCAACTGTTTATTAGATGGAGCAAGTTCATTAACTTCCCCCTTCCCCTCTCTATTTATTTTAACTGTCTCCTTGCTGTCTCTTCTCCTGTGTTTCTTCCCTTGCTTCCTTCCATGGTACATTATTATTGCAGAAAGGAAAAGAAGCTTCACCCTGTAGTTTCTTAGGCTACTTGCAGCTTTAGCAACAAACTGCAACTAAAAAACCCACCATGCCCCAAAACACAGCAAAGCAGAGGCATGCACCCTGCAGAAATAGGGGGCTGCTGAGCAAAGTTCTCAGTTAGGTGGGATTGTCTCTCATCCATCCAGAATCCCTGGAGGTGACCCCATCTGTCCCACTTGTGCCCCCACCTGGGTACTTTCCTCCACCTCTGTGGCCCAAGTAGCCACGTGAGCCACGAGCACAGAGATGAGAGGGAAACTTGAATGAAAAGCACATCTTCCCTGCAGACGGCCGTGGTTAGCACCACATACGTGGTGCCCTGGGGAGGAGAGTCACGCCGCAGAACCGCCGTGTGGTTGCAGTGACTTCACCCTGCTAATTATGGCAAGGCAGGAACATGCTGGCAGCATTTAGGGGGTTAGGTTATAGCCACACTACAAAGTAAACAAGCTGTGAGTGATGTTTTAGTCTATAACCAAAGACACGATGGCTGTCTTAGTTAAATGCACTGGTAGCTTTGAGTTAGGGGATTTTGGGCATGGATGGGAGCTGGGTTAAAATAAGCCAGGGTTTGTCCTGAAATACGGATCTCCAAGAGGATGCATTGATCTCTGAGCAAGATTATTTTCAAATCCACATTAAACCACAAAACCAAATGTTTTCACAAACAATCAGGACATCGCTGCTCCAACAAACTCAGCCATGAGCATAAGGCCTGGGGAACGTGACTGTGAAGACAAGGGAGCAGCAAGAAACATTTCCAGGGCTGGAGCTAAGACAGGCATCCTCAGCAGCTGCTGGCCATCCATCTGCCTTACACTGGCCATGCCCCACAGCCCCTGTGGGTCATTAGCAGGGCGGTGCTGTTGGTCAGCCCAGCTCTGTGCAGTGGCTGTTCAGAGGAGGAAGTCTGTCCAGCTCTGCTCACACACACCAGTGTGGGGCTGGGGCTCGCCACCTCCTCCCTGCCCTCGCCTGCAGCCATGGCTGGCACCTGCCATGCCTGTGGTGGGCATTTGAGCAGCTGCCTAAAGCACCAGGGATAATTGCCTCCCTCTCTGCACGGATTATCTTGAGCGCTGGGCAGCAGTGACAGGGTGAACACTGCCACGGGCTTGCAGCAAGCCCAACAGCACCAACATGCACCCACCCAGGGCAAGGTCACCCCGAGCCTCCTTTCCAGCTCTTTGACATTGCTGAGGGGGACAGAGAAAAAGAGTTAGGGACTGGAAGAGTTTTTAGGGACAAACCCAGCAAGCAATATTTTGCCTTCCGTTAACTCTGCTGGTTTTACTCTCTGCAGAGTTAATTACAAATCAGTTTAATTGTTCTCTCGCTTGATAACTTTCTAATCTCTCAGAGACTTGCTGCACAGCAGGCTGTAAGGTTATATTTTATCACTTCTCTTTCCATTAACCCCACTGTGTTAGTCTGTGGTCCACTTCCTCCCTCTCTCCTCAGAATGTTAACAATTAAATTGATTAAAACCAGCTTCGGCAATGGCTCTGTTGAGAACCTTCCCTCTGCTGCCTGCCAGCCACAATGGCTGTCACACTGCCGGGTCAGGAGCGGTGACTTCTCTGCCTCCCATGCGTTCCCTCCCCATTACACCACCAAGCAAGGCAGAAAAATTGTGCAGTGATGCATGACTGTGCAGAGAAATGAGCGAGAGGAATGAAAAAATCACTGAGGAATGTGAATTAAAAAAAAAAAATTTAAAAAAGGAAACAAACCCTGGCAACCTGCAAGTCAATTATAAAAGCATCCCAAGTCTGCCAGGAATTCAGTCTTAGATGTCTTTTTACAGTCAGCACTGACGGGCATTTTCCCATCACCTCTCCCTTTCTGATCAGACCACTTGGTGTAGTATTAACAGCAGCTGCCTCTTTTGCTGCTGTTACCTCTCCGGATGCTGGATGTAACACAGGGGTGGGAGGGAAAGTGGTTTGATCATTCTCTTATCTTTCCTGGGTTGCAACATACAACAGCATGCAGGTCACACATTCAGGATACAGAGGATCTGGGAGCGCTGCAAATGCTCCCAGGTGTAGTTTGTTCTACCTCTGATTACCTCTGACAACTAATGCTGTTGGCTTGATGTAAGAAAGATTAATGTTTCTTACAAAATAATCCCAAGTTCTGCCGCAATGCCCTCAAACCAAGCACCAAATCACTGCTCATTGTTCTGGAAGTCCCCGTAGCTCACTGACTGCTCCGTACTTAAATTTGAATATAGTTTGGTACTCTGAACTTAATCTTCAAGCCTACTAAAAACCCTTCCCTCAAAACCTAATCCACGATGACATTTCTTCCTTGGAAGATCTAGTTGGTTCCTGGGTCTCTGTCATGGGGACAGAAAAATCAGGTACACTAAAAGTACAATGTTTCAGAAATTTTCTGGTTCAGCTGTTTGAACAGAATTCTTTTCTGGCTTATGCTTTTTCTCTGATATGATGTGTTCTTTATTCACTAGACATGTTTTGTTTCCTTTGTTTTACTGCATATATCCATCTCTTACTGAGATTGGTTGTTTCTGCAGTCAGGGGCATCCTAGAGTTAGGAATCTTATCACAAAAATACTCCAAAGAACGCATGGTTTATATGTGTAATCTAGCACTTGTCTGATGTCGAGCTCAGAAGAAATCTTGCCGTTGCAGTGAGGTTTGGATTACTGCCTCAAGAGAGGACAAGGAGAGTTTGTTTTAAGCCCATCAAGGCATTTCCAGGCAAGAGTAGCATCCAGAAATCCCTTGACCAGATGATCTTGTAGGAGACCCAACCACCACCAGCCTTCCTCTGACCAGCCAGCCTTAACCAGGCTGGCTGAACAGCTCCAGAATGGGGAATGCTCTATGTCACCTCACCCGAGCTGTCCTGTCAGATGAGATCAATGGCTCCATTTATTAGCATCAGAAAACATTAGTTAATACCAGACATGCATTTGTTTGTCTTTCACCCTCAGTAATTGCATTACTGAAGATGTAAGAAGATGGCTGTGTGCTGCAGACATGAGACATGAGACAGGCAGACCCTGCTATACGGCGTGTGGAAGGTAAGTGTGGGCAGTGTAAAACAGAGAACCATATAACCCTTGTCCACGAGGTCCTGGTATGGCCATAAAATCACTTAATGGCACTCAGGCATCAGGAAACATATGTACAACAGAAGCTGTGCATCCATGCAATAATGTGAAAACTTTTCACCCTGGAGAGCTCTCTAAAATTTTTTACTAAATGATCATAAGAGAGCTTTCAGGCTGCCTTGTCAGTGAGTCTGAAAACATTTTGCTGGTTGGCAATTGCTCATGTATGTAGACTTGCCAATGCCTTTTTCTTTAAAAGCTAGTATGCTATTTTAATCTATGCTTTTCCGTCAAGTCAGTAATTTAAATGGGCACTTGACCCTGGAATATGCCAGATCAGAACTGTCACATGCTTTCGGGAAATCTGGAAACAGATCCCAACCTCATAAGTCATCACAATAATTGTAAGGGATAAAAACCAGACCACCAGTGACTTAATCGTTCCTGAAATTTGTAACTATGTTTGGATCTGAACTCTCACTGAGATTTTCAGCAGCGTTAGATGGCTTGTTTTTCAAAGATGCATTTCTCAGCATTTCTGTAAATCAGACCTGAAATCAGACACTAATTTAACACACAGACACAATTCATCCAAAACCACCCATACTTTTCAAAAATATAAATTTATACTTCATTATCAAAGCATCAGAGAAGCATTTGCCAACCTTTCCAGAAACAGAACATTTCATAATAGCAAAAATTTCTTTTTTATATGTTAATTGTATTTTTTAGAGTGATACTTTCATTTTTTTTTAGTACTTCAAAGCTTTGGAGAAAATGCCTACATGGTTAGTAAATCATGAGGGCGTTCAAAATCTATTGAAGTCATTGAATTAACTTGAAAATCTTTTCTTCTGTCAAAAAATAGTGCAGTGGGATTGGTTATCTATCAGCTTGTACTTAACTTCCATATCACATCAAGTAGTGTATTCATTATATCCTAGACCACATCTGTGTTTTCATGCCTGGGGGACAGTCTCCCAGCCTCAGTGCAGCACCAAGCCCACCCAGCGACCCTTCTGGTTGACATTTGGGCACTAGCTCTCCTCCTCTGACAGGTATTTTTGCCATTGCATCACTTGCACAGCTGGAGATGGCCAAGACACCAGGGCATATTGTGCTGCATATTGAGCAGTAGATCTGAATGGGACAATATAGATTAGTTCATTGTAAATTACTCATATGTTTAGTCAATCTGATGGATTTATATTTCATGGTCTTGTTCACAAAGTGATTTGGGGGATTTTTTTGGCATACTGAATTTTTGTTTGGTCTCTGGTAACAGCTTCATTGGCTATGAAAACAAAAATATCAACTTGAAGTTCTTGTCACTGTTCCAGACCAGACCATGCTATATGCCAATATCAGCAAAGTAATCCTGGGAGCAGTGTGAGCCACATTCTATCCCTCTGAACTCAGCATCACTTCACCTTGTAAACCACAGCTTCATGGGAAAAATGAAACATGAAATGTCCAAAGTGACATTTAGAGTATCAGTTACCATTCATGCACAATTAAAATATATTAACACATTTATCTGCTAAAAGCTGTTTCTCTTTATTTCATGTTGAAAACTGTAGTTTCCATCCTAACTTAGAGACCGGTCCTCATATCTCTGCTCTGATTGCAAAAGATTGTGTTATTCCTAAAATAATTTTGTTGCTATTTAAAGAATGGTGGCGTGCAAAAAATCAAAACCCAGAGTAACTTTGCAGTGAAGGACATGGAACTGAGGTGAAAAATGCTTGGAAAGGGAAGGTGAGGAAGCAGACAATTGCAGGTACATGGGAAGCTGACCATCAACATTTTCCTCATGCAGTTTGGACTAAGAGATGATTACGGTTGTTCTGCATCCCAGGGGAGTATATTAATCGTCTCCATGTGGCAGCACACAGCTGAAACCACTGTCTGACATCCTGAACTTTCAGCTGTTAAAATTTTCTGCATAGCCTATATGCCACCCTGTGATTAAATAACAGAGATTTCAGCACAGTGTTAGCAGCCACGGCAGCCACCTTCAGCCTTGGCAAGAATACTTAAGGGAAAGAATCTGAAACAAATGTCCCTGAAAATGTACCTTCATGGAGTTGTTTTATGAGAAAATATATTTTGGGCTGACTGGCCAATGCAAATGTCAAGGAGTAAATATTTCTCATGATGAATATCAAGACAGGAGTATTTTTGTACTTTAACTATTTTTCATTTTTTTTCTGTCCACCTCTATTAAAAGATAATGGTGTAAGTCCAGAATAAATCCATGAGTGTCTACTGAGCTACACTGATTTAAAACTTAAGTAGCAGAAATGGCATGGTACTGAGCAGCACAGCCCTGAGGTGGTAAGATCTCACAACCCCCTCAGCTACCAAAGACAAAATCTTCATTCACACCAGCAGTGACTTTTCATTTCCACGGAATGAAAAAGTCACTGTTGGTGTAAACAAGGCATTTCCACGGTTCCCATGTCTATGGAGGGTAGACTCAGGCATGGCTCCTGCTTTCACTACCTATCTCATGGCAAGACCTGAGGGAAATATTTGAGTTAGTGTAAAGCTGTTCTTCAAATCCCTCCTTGGCTGGTTGCAGGGTGTTTAACTCTGCTCCCACAGCTTTGCTGTGCCGTGTCCTGGTGTGTCCATCCAGAGTCATCTCTGTTTGAGTGGCTGCCAAAATGATCCTGGTCTGCATTTTTTAGTCCATAGATGATTTTGAGGGCAGCAGCATTACATTAGCAACAGAGGAGGACCAGCTTGATTGGTACCTCTTTATTTTCCTCAGCTGTCGTTGTGGAGGGACAGGATGAGACAGAAAAATGTTGCCTTCCCTTGTCATTTGTCATGCTAAGTTTTACTTGTCTCTGAGGATTATGAACTGAGGATTGCCTCCTCTCTTTGTGCTTCACATGTGTCTGCTCTCACACAGGTCAGGTTGTGAGTTCATTCCTTTGTAAGTACTCTGTGACGCACAAAAGCCAAAAGGGGAAAGAAAAAATCCCCACCCACTCTGAGACAGTCTATTGAACTTTGTTTTCCAATTACCTAACAAATTGCTGACTAAGGACAGGATAGGGCGGTGGAAATATAAGACCTAAAGGCACTGTACATTCCTCATCTGTAATGACCAGAAAAAGTGGGTGTTTGTTGGTGGTTTTAGCCAATTTGCAATTTATCTTGGTTTTAGCCCAAGCAGGCTTGAAACCAAGACAAACATTCTTTGATGTAATCTAATTGTGACTAAGACCGTTTGCATAAAGGTTTCACAGCTAGGATAGGAAGAGGAAAAAGACCTTGAAAGCATTCCAGTGGAAAAGTCATGTGCACCAGGCTTTCAGCTGCACCAATGGCGCCCAACAGCCCATTGTTTTAGTTGTGGCTTAAATTAATACCTGACAGCAAATGAATTAAGGCCCTGCTGAAGTCATGTATTCGTTTACTCTTGTTTTGTTTCCAATCATGTTTGCACAATGATAGCTTCAGGTGAAGAACTAATGGGGAAAATGCCCTTCCCCTGTTCCTATTCCCACTCTCCCAAAAATGTGTTTAATAATGTAACTTAAATTCTCTCCAAATACATTAGCCTGACCAGGCTAGCCTCACAAATTAATGAAACTTCACATTGTTGGTAAGACTGGAAAGAGTCTGGAGGGGACTGCCACAGGTCCTGAAGTTCTGCAATGCATGAGAAGCAGTGCCTAGTTTTTCTCACTATACAAATCTGTGGGTCTCACTCTTCTGAGGTTATCCCAAAAGCAGGATCAATGACTCCAGCTGGATTTACCAGTATATTTTAAAGATAGTGGAGGTTCTTCTTCTGCTGCCCTTGGCCCAGTGTGTGGAGAGAGCAGGTTCTAAATTCAGTGGGGAAAAACAAACCTAAGAGATGTTCTGCTCTGGAGAATACTGAAGGCACAGAAAGTCATTACTCAAGCATAAGCAGGATATACACAGGAGATGGAAGCAGAGTTAGACTACTTGGAATGAATATAGAGAGGTTGTCTGGGTAAGTAGAAATGTTCTTTCTCACAGCGTGTTAATTCCAACAGTCCTTGCCTATTACCAACAACTCTTGGCTGTTGTTACCAACAGTCCTTGGTTGGTTCCACAGCAATCTGGCTATCAGTGTCTGATACATATGCATAAATACACATTATTTTCTGGGCTTCTGCAGAGGAAAAGCTGAGACAGTTGGCCCTCTTCAGCCTCGAGAAGAGATGACTGAGAGGGGGCCTCATCAATGTGTACAAATAGCTAAAGGGTGAGTGTGAAGAGGATTCAGCCAGGCTCTTCTCAGTGGTGCCAAGCAATAGGACGTGAGGCATCGGGCAGAAACAGATACACAGGAAATTCCACCTGGATATGAGGAAGAACAACTTCACTGTGCAGGTGACCGAGCACTGGAACAGATTGTCCTGAGAGGCTGTGGAGTCTCCCTCACTGGAGATGTTCAAGAACCATCTGGACACAATCCTGTGCCAGGTGCTCTAGGATGACCCTGCTTGAGCAGGGAGCTTGGACCAGATGACCCCCTGTGGTTGTTTTCAACCTGACCCATCCTGTGATTCTGTGAAAGGCATGTATGCATCAATGTGATTCACAGCCTACTTCTGTAGGTGTCCATGTATGCGGCAGGAAGGTCAGGTTTAATTTTGATTCTTCTTTCCCATGAAGCCTGTCATCTCTTAATTACAGCAGCATAATTAAAAAAAAAAAAAAAAAGCCAGAGCAAAGGATTTAAATATTTTGTGTTACAGGATTGAGGATATAGCAGCAGATTACAATGGTACTTGTTGCTGTAACATATTTGCTGTTAGTAATTCATTATGGTTTATTTCCCAGTTTCTAAACACAGACACCTTCAAGTTTTCACTAGGGACTGTAGCTAGTATGGTTCAATAGGCAATTTCTCAATTAGGTGTTGCAATTCAGCTTTCAAATTGGCCTGAAAATTTGCCAATCCAGGCATAAAATATGCTCTTCTGAGCCTTATGTTTAATGATAACGAAAAAATCCAGTGGTATTTTACACTCCTGTCAAAATACCCTTTCCTCCAAGCCTGTTTGACTCATAATTTGCAAGACAGCAGCTGTAATTTCCCTAGGAAAGAATCTATATGTACCTATTACTGCATAATACTTGAAAAAATTAAGTTAAAACCAAAATGTTAAGAGTTTAAAACTCATTCACGCTATTTAGAGGTGGACAACTCTGTAATGAACAGGTAGTGTTCTGTCTATACAACAGAAATATGTCTTAACTAACCTGCTAAATTTTACATTTCAGTCTAAAGCAAGAGATTTGAGTCTTGATGGTGCCTTCTTTTTTTTTTAATTTCTTCCATATCCTAGGTAACAACCTGCTTTTGAATTTCATTCAGAAATTCATTCTCTTTGCCTTCTTTATGGAGACCTACAGATAGATGAATTATTTCCCTGGCAGTGGCTTGTTAACCAGATGGTAACGCAAGGAGGGTGTGTAACAGGATATCGAGATCTCCTCATTCTCAGTTCTGAAGTCATTGTGAGATAAGCCCATAACAGGCTCAGTGATTAGTTCAGGGGAATTTCTCTGGGGACCAGGAGATCGATCGTATACACACCGTGTCCTCTTGGGCAATCAAAGTGATGACTGAGAGACAGTGTCTTAACAGCACTGAACATTACAGCCCCAAAGAAGTGCAACGCTAATTAAATGCAAGGGATTTTCTGTGTGTTACTGTTCTCGTAACATTCTCAGCAAATTCTGAAAAGCTGCTAGTTTTTGGAATAATGCCTTTATACATTAATGCTGCTGATTAATAAGAGCTGTTATTTATGGTGAAAATCACACAACTGCTGGGTCTAAAGGCTTCTTTGGGGCTGAAAGCTTTCTGTACAGAAAGTTGTTGTTGGGAAACAAGGGACTGGTGTGTTACTGTAAAGGATAGGTTGTAAAAGGGATGCTTAAAAGGGGCCCAATATGGTTTGGATCGCAGCCAAGGTCTTGCATAACAGGATGCCTCATAAAAGAAAGGCTTAGAGGGGTATGGTTAAAAGACAGACTTTTCTTTTGAGCGGAGATGTGCCAACGGGAGGATCACTGACAAATCTTTGTTCACTACTATGTGTGCAAATAATTAAAAAAAGTTGGTGTTTGCAGCCGTTCCCAGATGATGTTGACTGGTTTAGAGATTCATTGTTTAAAAAAAATTAAAAATAGACAAGGACACAACAAATCCAGCTCATCCGGGGATATCTTTTGTAGGTAAACAGGTCAGATTTTAATGCCCCTCAAGGAGCAAAAGCAGGAATGCCCCCCAAACCTTGTGACCGGGTGTGCAGCATTCACAGCTAGACAAGACTGCAACTCTGGGTCAGCTGTCTCACAAAGGCACGTGGCAGCAGGATCCCTGGCCTCGGTATCAGACAGGAGTTTTGGGGCAGTCATTTACATCTAACAGGCAAACCAGGAAGCTGCTAAGTTGGTAACAGAGGCTTCATTGAAAACTTGAGAAAATTCTCTTTGTAATGACAACAGAGGGAAACTTTTAGCTCCAACATAATTCCCTGGCAAGTGTTTGCATTTTCCTGCAGATTTAGAGTCCACTAATAATGCCTTAGAGCAAGCTCTGTCAAGACACCATATATGGCTCCTTCTTGTTTCTAGAGGAAGTAGTTGATGTTGTCCTGTTCTCCAGAAACCACCCAACACACCCATGACACTAGTCCTAGCACCAGGGCTCAGGAGCTGAGGAAAGGCTGCATCAGAGGAAAAGTCAACACAATCTCTGTATGTTTTCCTCCCACAACTATTATAAAACTTTGTCTTGAATCTACTGTTGGTTTTACTGGAATATATTGAGGTTTAAGGAAAGCTGCCCCTGCCCATGGCAGGGGATTTAGAACAAGATGATCTTAGAAGTCCTTTCCAACCCAAGCCAGTATATAACCCTGTGATTCTGTGTAGAGAGCAAATGGTTGGTCTTCAGCACCAGCCAGCTGTGTCTGATGGTCAGCCTCAGTCTGGGGTGTCTAACAACTTGTATCTTCCACGCCAGGGGACCTGCTGAGCAAAGCAGGCAATGGTATTGACATTTTCCATTACATTTCTGGCTTAATACAGGTAGTGGGACAAATGACTGGATACTGTGCCTTGCAGGTGGAGTATTTCTTTCTCTCACTGGCCAGGTCAGAGCTCAAAGGAAGCTCCATTGAAGGACCTGGGGAAGAGCAAGATCTGCAGATATATCTGCAGATATACCTGTGGTCAGCTCCTCTGCTCTGCCTCCCCTGCTATGAATCATAGAATCAGAATCTTAGAATGATTTTGTTTAGCAGGGACCTTAAAGATCCCCTAGTTCTAAGTCCACTGCAGTGGACAGGGACACCTTTCACTTGACCAGGTTGCTCAGATCCCCATCCAACCTGGCCTTCAACACTTCCAGGGATGGGTCATCCACAAATTCTTAGGGCAATCCTCTTTTTCCTAAAAACTACTGAGAATGGTTTGATATCTCTCAGAGAGAAGCAAGTTATAACCTCATCAATATTGTGTTTACTTTTGGTGCCTGACAAGAAATCGATTGTGAACCTAAGAAGAAGAAATTGTCATCCACGTTCTAGGTTCATACTCAGCAGGGTTCCTCTGAGTGTGATGTGGAGACAGGACAAGATATTCTCCAGGACAATTCCTCTCTCCATTTTAGTGTTGTAAATATGAGAGAGGAATTGCAGTAGGAAAGAGAAGGCGCAACAGCTGAGTAGTCAGACCTGATAGAAAGACTGGAAGACAAATAACCACCAATAAACCTTTTCAGACCTAGCAATGAGTCCTTTCCACTTAGACATCTGAATACCAATCTAATTGAGGCCTGGATCCACACATTGTAATTCCCCACCTTATGTAAAGTAATTGCACACTGCAATTACCCCGCCTTTAATATATTGGGGCCTGAAGCTAATCTTACTGATGTGTCATTTCATTGCATGCAATAGGTTCAAATTCCAAATTAAAACAAGGCGAAACGAAACAAAAACCCAACCCAACAAAACAAAAAGTAAAAGTGGAACTTGTAAAGAGTATCAAAAGGAGAAGGAGATCCACTCTAGACTTTGTGTCAGTGGAATTAGAGACCAAAATGTTACCACTCAATATATCTGCCAAAGTTTTGATGTACGCATGCTATTGTATACCACTGGTTTCATTCCTCCAGAAAGATTAAAAGTAAAATAAACTCAAAACTTGACCCAACACAAAATGTAACTAAAATTCTGGCATCACCTATGCTTCTTTTTTTGCTTTTTCATGTATATATTTGTGTATAGTTTGGAAAGTAACCATAGCATATTCTAGCAGGAGTCAGACAGGTCAGTCTCTGTGAATTCAAGATAAAGCTGCTTGCCTTGAAAAAAAAGCCAGGTCTGGAGACCAGGCTTGAGATAAACAACCATCTGAAAGATAATAGATTTGCCTGACATTGTTGTATCCAGTAAATCATAACAAAACTTCAGAATCCTGGAGAAAGGCCAGGAATCGGTGACTTACATTATTGTTTTATTATCACATTTTGGAAAGGTAAAACTAATAGCACTGTTTACTTTAACTAATATTAAGTAATTCTTAGCTCATGGCTGCCCAAAAGTATCCTGCTTGAGACCATGATCGACTCACTTTCCAGATGTGCTAAGAAAACAACCTTCCAGCTATGTGAAAGGAGAAGGGAATGGGAAAGAAGGGAAACAGCATTTGGGAGAGCAACATGCACCTGCTTGGGCTGCATTTCAATCTCACTCTTCTTTGTCCTTTTCCTGTAGTGGACTGATTCCTGCAGAAGCTTTTTGCCACATTAAAAAGAAATATAAATGATGCTGCAGGGAAAATAAAAAAGGCAACTCTTTTCATAGCTGTATTCCAGAGCTTTTTCAGTGGTACAAAGCTGTGTTTCCCAGAGGCTTTTCCCCAAGGGGGCCTGGTGAGCACACGCAGAATCGGCAGTGGTTAAGGCAAAGCAGCAAGCACACGTGCAGGGGTGAATGACAAGCTGTGACACACAGTACTTCCTTCTGGGGCACAGGCAGGCAGAGCCCACCTGTGGCTTCTGGCTTGCTTGCTTGGTTTCCCTGAAGGTATTGAGCAGCCTGGAGAGCAGGCAGCTGGCAGCATTTGATGCATACACAGATGACATGGAAAACAGAGCCTTGAACAAAGCAGGTGCCCATGTAGAAGGTCTCTGACTGGTTTCTTGCTGTCAAACCACTCTCGGTCTAGCCACCTTTGAAAAGTAACCCAAATATAAAGGGGACTAAGGCAACTTCCTAGGGTGTGTGGATGTTCTGCCACAGCCAGACACTTTGAAGGATTCAGATTGTTCACATAACTCTGCCTTGGATGCTAGTGAGTGGCACCTCCTTAGTGGGAACTCTGCATCTGTGGTCAAGCTGCCCCGTGGTTAAATACACCTTCCCACAGCAAACAGCAGAGAAGAAAACTCTTCTCTTGAATTCATTGCATAATGGGCATGGGAAGAGTGACTAATTCTTGAGTGCTAATATTAGTGTGTATCTAAACTCCTAACTAGCAAACTGTAAATAGCTCTAGTAGGTTTGTGCCTAAACTTCTAATGAGCAGACTGTAAATATTTACTTAGAGTTTCTTGCTTTTCAGGGGTAGACAAAACTCTCTGCAAACCACATAGTCTTTAACCACACTTTTGTTCTGGTATCTTGTTTTAAAACATTTTCATCAAGGAGATACTGGAAGGGTTTGAAGGAAGAGGCTGTGTTAGTTCACAGGGTCAAATTCAGAGGTGGGCTGTGAGTTAACTCTCTGAAGCTCAGACCTCACAGAGCTGTTAACAGCTGCTCTCCCCATGCAGAATGAGATTCCCTCTACAGGAATTCCCTCTGTAAAGAAGCAGGACTGAACTCTGCACACCATCTCACTGGTGGGATGTGGACCAGCATGGACTGAGACCAAGTTAGAACCAAGTTAGGATTCTGAGAAGAGCAAGCTAGTTCTGCCCATTTCATCAGCAAAGTCACACCAAACTGTGCCTTTTAGAAAGTTCCCATTTGATTCCCATTTTCTGGAATTCTCTCTCTCATTTTGAGCCCTCTGTGTTTCTACTTTTCACATGAAGAAAGAGCACAAGAATGCCAGGGAAAAAGGCTGTTCTCACAAAATTTCAAACATAAGAGCTGTGTTTTGGAAATCTTACTGGGTAATATTCTTGTGAAACTCATGGCTGGCAAAATTAGAGCAGCTCACAATTTATGCTAATTCAATGAAATAAATGTGGTTTTGCCAGCTTCATCCTTTAGAAGCAAAAAAGAAGGCAGTGTGTTTTGGATTTTAAGGGTCTTTTCAATCCTAAATGATTCTATTACTTTTAGTGTTTCTCCTCATAAAAATTTAGGGTGATGTTACTTGCCTTTGCAATGGGCAATGACTCCGTTCTCAGTTTCTCACTTCTTTGGAAATTTGACCCTTCTTGAGGCAACTCCTTTCCCTGAAGCACTTCAGTAAGGGTAGCCTTGACCTCCAAGGGCAGCAGAAATCTCTGACCACAACTGTGGTGAACTTACTTGTCTTATCTGCAACCTGTTGACAGCCCCAGACTTCATGGTCAAAGTACTTGCCTTGCTCACAACAATTGCATCAACCAAGTGCAGGCATGAATGCTGTCCAGCTTAGGGGATCACGGGACCCAGAGCCTCAACACCCTCGAACACCCTTGTAAGAAAGTTCAGGACAAGCTTTCCAGCAGACTGTTGCAAGGGAGCATGGGGTAGTGGCTTCAAACTAGAGGAGATAAAAGAAACTAGATTTAGATTAGATACATGGAAGAAATTTTTGGCCATGGTGATGGTGAAACACTGGCTCAGGTAGCCCAGAGAGGTGGTGGTTACCTCATCCCTGGAGTTCATCCGTGCAACCAATGACTCAAGGGGACCTAAAATTATTTCCAAGGCAGTCATAATAGGCTCTGTTGCAGTTTTCCTGAAACAGTGTTGGATTAGTGGTGACTCAGACACACACACAGTTATTTGCATTGCTAATGGCTATCAAAACTGATGATTTAATCATCTATCTGTCTGTATAAAAATAGAGCCCTGTGTAGCCCAGCAGTACTCCTTGAAGAGGTTGTCACTGAAGTGAACAATTTTCTAGCTCCTAAATGAGAAATCAAGCCTTTATCCAGGGGAAAGACAGGGTAGGTGGTGTATTGAAATCCTACTTTATGACTTTATAAATAGGATAAATAGGGAAGCTGGGCTACACAGGCACTACTCCAACAAGTTAATCTTCAAGAGATTTCACTTAGTATGGCTTGGCAGATTTTCACTCTTCACCCCAAAATGTTCCTCTAGTGGTTTTGTCAGGAGTCAAACATGCACCACTTTTAAGAGACCCAGCCTTTTCAATTTCCAAATGAGGTGTTACTCGCAATAGGTAGTTATTTGCAAGATGATTGTGTGCATTTGCAAGATGATTGTGTGCATTCTCTACAGGTCTATTTCCATGAGCTGAAAGTGAGATTTCCTCCCTCTTTGACTTGGCAGTGAAGGACAGAGGGCAAGTGGCTCTCAGGACAGTGTGGCTCAGGCTTGTCCTGTTTCTAGAGGTTTGCTGGTGTCCTGGCCCTTCCTTTGCACCCCAAACTCTTCAAGCCTCTCTGGCTACCATTGGGATTCCATGCTGAGAAACGAAAATTTCTGGGTGCTGAGGTTAAGCTGTCTCTTAGGTACCCACACCCAGGGATTTTTAAGGTAAAATGCAGAAGATTTTTCTAAAATTCTATCTGTATTTCCTGCTCCTCATGGTGTGCATTTGTGTGCACACCTATGCACTCGTGTGTGCTTGTGTGTACGGGCATCTGCACAAATGTCCTGCTTCCCTAAAGACTATAGTTGATGATATTCACATGCTGAAATTATTGATATCATCTGACCTGGTAGAGCAATCTGCCCCCCACTACATATCTGCCCCAGTACAAGTAAGAATGGCTATTTTTGACATGTTATTTGTAGATTAAAGTAAAACTGGAAAAGGAGGACATTCCAAGCAAATCTTCAATGTTTGGCATCCAAGTATTTCAGATGTCATCTTATGGATGGAGACTAAAGTGTGTAACCTTATGCAAATCAAAATTTTACTAATGAAACTTCCAGACTTATCACAAGGAATGCTTCACAACACACTGATGAGTTCTCAGTGTTTATTACTGAAAGGTTCATAGCAGTAATGGTATGGCAAAGGTGAAGCTGTGACACAGCCTTGGCCCAAAAGGATCCTCTAAACATTTCACTGAAAATGTAACTTTTTGGAAAACACCACACACAAAAAAATAAACACTACTGAGGCTCCCTGTTGTCTTTTTAAACTGTGAATTCTTTCCTGTGTGCTTGGCTAACCACAAGATAAACTCTTTCACCTTCATACTCCAAATCTGTACTTCATGCAGATGATTTAAAATGGAAGTTTTCCTGTGCAGTATTTAGTCTGATTCAGACTAATCTCCATTACTGTGAAGGAAATTAGGAAATAAAGACAGAAATTTATTCCATTTAGAAAATTAGCTACTTTAATCTGCTGATGCAGTAACCTTTTGTTGGTAAGAAATAACAGGCACATAATTATACTAAGGAGAACAACTCTGAAGCTTCTGCTTTCCTTTTTGTTATGCTTTGTTATGTGGGATAAGTGGTTGGGATAGGTGGTCTCAGTCAAGGTCATTCAGAAACGAGATGCAGGTATAATCTAATGTCTACCCTAAGCCAACACTCCTCACTGGGCCACATTTTGGGTCATACCCTGTTTCAAAATCTCTGATTGCTCAAGGAGAAGACCCCTGCACATTGGAAAAGCGGCACGTCAGAGTCAAGATCCTCCTTGGGAGAAGAATTTTAGTTCGAGGGATTTTCTTTCAAAAAAGGGAATGGCTGAAAGAAACAGTCTCTAGTGAGGTTTAAAAGATATACCTGTGTAACAACAGGGCAGAACTTGGTGACCTTAATCAAAACCGGAAAGGCAATTGAAGACAGCTTGGCCTCATTGACTACTTCCATGCAAATATTGTCATCAAATGAACTAGAAGACTAACAGCAGGAGGGAAAACAGCCTTTTCAGATGAAGCTTAGAAAGAGATGAGAAGTCAGCATGATTGTGCAAAGGATACAAGCCATGGCCCAGTGCTGTTTTGCTATCAGCTGCATGGTTGTATGAGGACAGAGCAGGAAGGCAAGGGTGTCTCTGCAGCCTCCAACATCAGACCATAGGAACAACCATGACAGATATGGTCAGAGGTCTATTTTCACAGCCTCTACTAATCCACACCTTAGAGATTTACAGATGCAGAAACACTTTTCTTTGCGCTCAAACTCCAGGTATGAATATATTCCTACAAGAAGGAGTCTTTCAAAAGCATCTGACAGAATTAGGATGAATTTGGCCAGTCGTGTGGTCCTAAACTGAGACATTGCTCTAACCCTTGCTGCCTCCTCAGCTCCTAATGGGAGCCAAAAGGTCTGCACAAACTCTGCACTTTTTCGTTTCCAGAGATTGTGAGGGTCCACTGAGTGGGGTAAGATAACAATTGACTCTGCTGCACACACTGGTTGTTGATGTAAGTCATTGTGACACAGTTTTTGGTGTGAAAGTGATTACTGAGGGCAGAGCACTCTCATTCTGGGCATTCTTATTGGTGCCTGGCAAATGCTGGATTTGAGAATCAATTTGTCATCGAATCTGTCCTGGTTTGCAGTTATATTCAGTGACTAATTGTGTGTGCTTTGGTCATCCTTCCTCTCCATTAATGTGTTCCTGATAATTAAGGATCCTGAGAAGATCTCTGAGCCTATTATATGGATGCAGGTGGGAAGGAAGGTGCTTGTGCAGAAGTGAAGGTAGAGGGAGTTAAGGAAATTTGTAGGATAGCTAATTTTTACCATTTGTTTAATCTGTTACTAAGGATCATTTGTCAAACTGTGGGTGCTCTTCCTGTCCCTCCTTCCCTTGTTCACAGTAATGAACAGCCTGGGAAAATTATCCCCTTTCCAAAGGATCAGCAAAGAGGAAGAGTAGATGATAATGGTCCTGAGAAGTGAGGCAACTGTGCATGGATCACTTCCCAGGACACAAAGGCTGTCCGCACACTCTGCACCCAGGAAATGAGGTTAATCAACAGCTGCTCACAAGGACAGTGAAACGTTCTTCCTCATGATGATGGTGAGACCAGGATCTTCGCTGCTTGCTTCCTGAGGCAAGTGGCTGGGCAATACTGAGCATTATGTTGGGTGACTGCCTCCACAGGATTTCATCTGAAATTGGTGGGAGAGTTGCTTCTCCAAGGAATGAAGACTTGGACCTTGTATTGTTCCGTAAAAACTGGGTTGTCACTCAGCCAAGGGACAGAAGAAAAGGCAAACAAAGTGGCAACATCATGTACAAGTTGCAGAGAACATTTTCATGATATAATCTTCAAGTGGTGGGCAACACGGCTTGTGGAACCTCTAGGAGAGAAAATTAATAAATTGTCCAGCTAGAAGATTGATGTTTACATAAATGGTAGTGCACGAGATATTTGAGATTTAGCAGCCTGTCTAGCAATTTTGGAAAAAGCTGGAAAATAGCTTTGTATATTTAGTTTGATCTTCACATTTTAGATCTAATTATTTTATCAGTAAAAGCAAGTGGGTCCATCATTTTGGAAAGAATGGAGGGACATTGCCTGCACTGAATAAGGAATGTGTCACATTAAATATCAATAGTCAAACTCTACTTTTTAGAAGGTGTTTGATTTTTGCCTGGTACATTATCACTTGACACAATAGAAGTTGTTGATGTCTTCTTTATA
This sequence comes from Nicator chloris, assembly GCA_013400495.1. Lineage (NCBI taxonomy): Eukaryota > Metazoa > Chordata > Aves > Passeriformes > Pycnonotidae > Nicator > Nicator chloris. The sequence goes on along the minus strand of WAAE01005083.1, from coordinate 239,621 downwards.
TGTAACAAAAGAGTATATGGTGATTAAAGAGCCATGACCGTGACAGAGTAAAAGTCTAGGCAGGAGACAGAACAAACAGTTCAGCAATATTATGGTATCTGTTAAAGGGAAATACTCTTCAAAGATGGAAAGTTAAGTCAGCATGCTAGTCAAAGGATCAGTGGTCCTACAGGCACTTGTAAGGCTTGCAGACAGGTGTTCAGTTTAATAATCAACACTAGTTTAACTGAAGATTAGTTATTTAGGTGTTGGAATGATCATCTCTTTTCCAGAGTGTCTGGCTTTGTGAGGATGAAGTGTGCTTGGGAGATCTCACTTTTTTTCATGTATAAAAAGTGGGGTCTTTTTCTTTAAATATATTCTAAATACAGAAAATAGGGAAGTACTAACCGATAGAAACAAATGGCCACCTTCTGATGTGAATCTTGGACATTACTCCAGTCCTCCAGCATCTCAAGAGGGACCTGAGTGAGGGTTCACTGTGTGTCAGTGACCAAATTCTCAGCTTCCTGTATTTCCAGGAAAGCAACCCGACTCAGTCAGGCTATGCCACCTCTTTGCTTTGCTTTCTACTACTGGACTTGCAGTCTTTGTTGTTGTAAAATAGGCTGCAAGGAGACAGGAGAAAGAGATTATTCACCCAGATATCAACCTGACATGGAACTGATCCCAGGCCTTTCTGCTTAGCCACAGCAACAAGTTGAATCTCCTTATTCTCTTTCAGGAACTAGTTAAAATACTTCCTAAAAATACATCACTATTGTGCTTGCATTTCTTCTTTTGGAAAGGCCTTTCCTCATTGTTTGGATCATTGGCAACTTGCTTCGGCTTTTGCTAATTTTATTCATGGCCATTTAGCATTTGTTTGTTCATGTGCCAAGTTACTTTTTAGCTTTAATAGCTTTTTTCACCTCCCTCAGGTTTACTGCTCCTTGATGTATTTGCACTCAGCAGTCACATCCCCTCTCAGCCATTGTTTTGCCAAGTAAAAATAGCTGATTTCTTCAATTCTCTTGTAATTTTTTTTTTTTTTTGGTAAGGACACCAAGTTGCAGAGCAACAATCATAGATAATTGCAGCCACAGCTAACGACAGAATCTCCCTGTGCTAGAATAAAGTAGGTATAACATGATTTGGCTCATGGCCAAGGCCAGCATTTTGAAACACAGACACTAAAGTCTTTATCTCTGGTGAGGCACGTAAGTAAATGTTCTCTTACACCAACCAATGTGATGAGAACTTCAGTTGTCCATTGACTTCAATGTCTAAATAAATTTCAGTTTAACTAATGTCATGAAGTGCTAAGCATCAGCACCAGCGTTTCTCTAATTATTGGAGTTTTCTATTCTGTTTCATTATGTCCACACACTCTGTTCAGAAGCATGCACATCTCACTAGAGTTATGGGTCCCGGCACCTGTCTGGGGTAAGCAAATGTTATTTCTCTCTGCATATATACTAACTGAAATCAAAGAAGCCTTAGAGCACCCCACAATAAAACAGGGAAGGGCAGAGCGCCATTAAGAAGAGTAAAAAAAATAGCAAATTAGTAACAAAATTTTACAGAGGCAGGTGCAAGTCTGCTCATTATCGTTATGCTCTCAGGCAATACGCCAGTGGCCAAGGTACAATCCTGGTAGATAATCCTGAAAATATGGCCATTAGTGCACGACACAGTCACGGCTTCTCCCATGAGCCAACTTAAATAATACATATTTAATGTGATGACATGGCCAGTGGGATGGGGACCCAAAGAGAAAAGAGAGGCCCAGAGCATTACTCTGTCTAGGGAGACATTCAGATTTTATTTCAGACATTAGCAACACTTCAAGTGACTGGCTTGTGATGAAAGAGAAAATTTAACCCTGCCTTGCACAGTGGGTCATTGCAGCACTGGTGGAAAAAATGTCCCGCTTCCATAGTTTTAGACATTAGTGACAAAACATCTTTCTGCTTGCTGCTTGAAGGGTCTAAACTACATTTTACCCTTAAAGCTTGCTTGGAGCTGAGTAATTGTTCTAGTTCTGCTTTAACTTCTGCCTAAACAGCATGTATATGTGTGAATACAGCTCTGCCCTCCCCTGCTCTCACAGCTACAAACACAGCCCAGGAATCCAGCACCATATCCTCATTTCAACCCTTGTAACAGCCACTTGTGCAAAGAGAGCAAAGGGCTGGGGCAGATCAGCTGCCTTTTAACCAGTTCTTAATGAGTCAGGTAATTGGTAAAGACTTGTCTGTGTCTGGTTGGGTCAGGTAACCAAGAGACCTTATGAGAGTCTAAAGCTGTTTTATCTCCAGTAGCAGGAGAGTGTTTTTGGAGTAGAAAAGATGAAAAAGTTTTCTGTAGGCTTCTCTAGATAAAACACAAGCTGTCACTAGATTCAACCTAAATGGAAATAGGGAAAAAAATCTAATTCTTTCATGTATATTTATACCTATATCTATACCTGAATATTTAAAATGCCACCAGAGTAGAGACATAAAAGATGCTGAAGGGTTCACAGAGATCTTCCTGATTGGATTTCATACTCTGGCATGCCTACTTCATTCAAAATCCAACGACTAAAGCATGTGTAACTTAAAACATATATGTGATCCCTTTGGTGCTCTTTGTTTGCTCTTTAATCACCAAAGAAGTGCCTAAAGTTCACTTTAAATTCAGAGGTGAATGGCCCAGCATGTTTTGAACCACGAATGTGGGGCTCAGTTTCTGTGTAATATCATCAACTTTGCTGCCTAATGCTGCATGGTCAGCTTAAAAATTAAACCTCGGGCTACGTTTCCCAATGAAGATGCGTTTAATTTTGCTAATATCAGATAACAATATAAAGTGTAAACTTGGGACAAGTTCATTACATATTTCAGAAGTTTATTAACCCAGTTTGATCTGGGGTGAAAGCCTACAACAAACAAACTCTATCCTTGTGGTAAAATTTTGCCCTGTTTGCTGTAAGAAATTCAAATTTAATTTTAGGAGGAGAAATTACCTTCAAGTAAGAGCTTTTAGGAGCCTTTATGAAAGCCTTTTAAAAACTCATGCATTTATGAACTTTTATAACTTTGATCTCCTATAATTTTATAAATGTGCTTTCACTTCAGGGGTAGATCTATGTGAAAGAATTCAGACCTCACTTACTTGATAGAAGTAAGTTTAAGCCACAATAAGGGGCCTTGCATGGGATAGGAGGACGTCCACAAGCAGTCCAAAAGACATACAGTATGTTTGAGGGTGCTCTGTCATTTTTGTGTTTTCAGGCCAGAAAGTTTATCAGTTTCAGTTGTTCTGGTGTCTTATATGAATTCTAGACTGAGAAACCTGAATACAAATTCTCACCCAAATATTTCCATCTAGTTCTTTCAGACAGCATCTCTGCCTTTTACAGGGCAGTGGGAAGAATTAAAGGAGGATTCATATTTAAGAAATTCATTATAAGAAAGAAATTAGGTGTCCATAAGTGCCTGCGGCACTCCAGACTGACAGGGATTTTGGGGAAATTTGCTTAGAAATCTGTCTGCTGCTAGTTTACCAGCCTAAACTCTTTCCCCATGTCCTACTTTTTGGAGACTCGTGAGCGTCAGCTTGTGTGGAAGAGGAGACACAGCTGTACGTGGTTTTCAATCAGATTTTAATGTTTCATGTGCCGCTCTGAAGTCTACTTTTAAAAGTATTTTGTCCCCATTTCTTTGCCCTCTGACCCACAGAGAGGCCTGGCTCATGACCCCTTCCTCCCTACAGTGCATTTCCCAGCAGAAGAAACAGAGTCACAGGTCCAACGGGCCCAGCATTGCTCTGTTCAAACAAAACAAATATCCAGCCATGAGATACGTAGGAAGCAGGTCAAGCTTTTAATCTTACCAGAGAGCAGGAGGCTGAGCAGAGCATCTCCAAGTCATTAAATCTTCAATTTTCTGCCTTTCCTTGAGGCTTCCTCTCATTCCCTGTGGGACTGTCAGGGAAATCAGACTCACCTAAAATGCTTCATACATTCTGAGCAGGAAAGCTGCAGCAGAAAAGGCATCAAAACCCTGGAATAAACCCTCCTCTCAGACAGCCAGGCAAAACTTGCTGCAAGCTGTAACTCCTACTGCAAGCTGGCTTCTTGCCATGAAGAAGAGCGAAGAAAAGCCACCAGCTGTGCCAGTGACACAGCTGTGGTGGCCCAGGGTGCCAACACCTCCTGCAACAAGGCACTGCTTTTCCCTGGGGTGTCTGCCTGTGTGGTGCTGGGAGCTCCCAAAGACATCTCCTAGCAAACTTTAAGCCCCTTGGGCACTGCAGGGCAGCCACACCAGGAGGCAGCTCCTCACCACCGAACTCCCCACAGGCTGATACTTGTTTGCAGCCTGCACTCAAGCCTCTCCCACCCGCTGCTTTAGCTCCTTGGGCACGGCAAACAAGAAGGCAGTCACACATGAAGAGTAACCCACCTGCAACGGTGGTCTTTGAGACTGCTGCTCTGCCCTGCCTGCTCAGACCAAGCGTCTTTTCACTCTCGGCCAGCCTCTGCTGCTGCTCCTCAGCAGTGCTGCGGGGTCCAGCTCAGGCAGGAGGAAAAGGAGCTGAGACACCAGAGAAGGGAGAAGTGGGGAAAGTGAAAGAAGCCCAAATGATAAAGTAAGCTGGAAACCATGCTGCTGGCATTGCAGGGCTGGTGAGGGTGAACCTGCTGAAACAGAACACTGCCTCCTTCTGTGTCTGCCCTAACTGGGAATGTGCTGCAGCTGGTACATCCTAATGGGAGAGAGTCCAGGCTAAGCCTCCTTATTTGACACTTGGTTAGACGTATGCAAGTGGCTTACCAGGGGTAGACAGATTCAAAAGCTAAGAATTATCTCACACATATCACAGAATGTTTGAGTTGGAAGGGACCCACTATGATCATTGATGAAGCTGGATAAAGCTCTGCTGTTTCTTAAGAGTGCCACAAAATCTAAAGTATAACTGTGCTTTCTCAGTGTCTGCTTGGGCAAATTTGCTTTTTCTCCTGCCTGTGATATCTGAGACTCCTTGTAAATAAAACTGCACTGGTGACAGAGGCCCTGTTCTTCCAGACAGAGATCAGGCACCCTCTTACCTGCCTTTTCACACCTCACAGGAGAAGAGCTGCAGTTTTCTCACACTGTGAAACTGAGCTATGCCAACCAGTTGTTCTCAACTAAGTCCCAGACCAGAATTCTTCCATAAATTTTGACTTTTTCTTTCCCTGCGGTTAATGTTGGAGCAGCACATCGAGTGTCTGCCATGGAAACCAAACCCCCTGGGTTTAGAGACTACATAGTGAGGGGAGACAGCTCTGCTACTGTGCAGATATTCCTGAAAAAACAGGGGGTTTTGCCATTAATCTCAGTATTTCATTTCTAGACACCAGTTTCACCTCCTGAGCTCCTTACATTCTCTGTGATCAAGTTTTCTTTTTGCTTCTTCTTCTTGATTGGCACCATCTTTGCTTCTGCGTTTTGAGTTTATTGTCAACTTGGCCTGTGATCTTCTTTCATTTCCCTACCTCCTCTAAGGTAACTTCAGTTACACCTTGAGCAGCAGACACAATCCTGTGTTGTCCAACTTACTTCCCTATCAGTGTTTCTCTGTCTGTATTGTACTCGACATTTCTGGCTGTTCCTTTGCCTCTCATTTGAGCTGTGCAGAACCAGAGTGACAGGCTCTCCACTGTAATGCTCCACTTGTCTCTCTCACTGATGTTAACTTCCCAGCCACTTCCTTTTGCATCTCCACTGTCAGATGTTATTCCTCTCCCTCCTCCCTTTTCATCACCCTGACTTGCTACTGGAAACTGTTGGGTATTTTCTTCCTTTCCAACTCTTTATTTGCTTTCCTTCCTGTGCTTACTGTGATGTCCCTTGCCCAGAAATCCATTAACCCTTGCTTTGCTCTTCACCATTTTTTCCTATCTGCATGGGAAATACTTCACACAGATTGTCTCTACCAGAGCCATCTTTTCCTCAGACATCACTCCCCATGCCAATCTCCCAGGCTCTCACTGGCACCATGGGGTCAGGTCGAGTCTCTTTTGTCTTCCTCCTTGAAGCCCCGCACAGCTTCCCTCCAGGCAACTTCCTTGGTTTTGCTTCATCTCATTCCTTGTCCTATTTGAACACCTCAGGATTTCTCATGGCTGTCCCCATGCACAGTACACTCTTCTACACTCAATATACTTAAAGAACCTTCAAGATTCGTGTATTCAAATTTCTTTTTGGTCTTACAGCTTGGAAGCTTACCTTCAAAAAGAAGTCTGGTGTCTCTGCTTCAGGAGAGGCATCTTTAAGGAAGACGAACCTTTTAGAAAAATACATAAAATGGTATGACTTGCATTTTTACATAAAATGCAAATGCCAAACGTTCCAACTACAGCACTGCTATATTGAAGGTCCACAGTGTTTTTGTTTGCTCTCAGACCCTGGGTAAACACATGGTTCAATCTCCGTTGTATCCCCACTTTCTGCTGCTAATAATTCATAAAAGAAAGTTAGCTGTGCCTCCCATCCCTTCACTCCAGATGCCAGCCCAGTCATATCCACTGCTCTCCCAGGGTGAGGGGCCCCATTCTCCTACAGCTAACAATTGCTGTTTATTACTGGCAAATACCATTCAGCTAAACCAGGAGCCTGAGGAAAAGCAATTTTATGTTCACTTCCTAGATAAGAAAGAAAATTCCTTCCTGATACTGATTCCATAAAAGAGAAGGAGGTAACCTGCAGAGTTTGATAAAGTCAGTCCTCTGTTTCAGCTCTAGCTCTGGGCTATGTTATCACAGAAGACAGGCTCCTCACGAAAGTTTAATGCAAGAGACACAGAAGAAAGAAAATTGTTTGGTTCTCCCACTCCCCTGAGGGGAACCATCTTTGTTTTCCAGAACTGAAACTGCAGTGATATCCTTGACAATCCCCCTGCAGTGACTGTGATTTGTAACTTGCTGGTTAAGTCACTTGGGAGCAAAAGTGGTTAAGATTTCAGATTCCCCTGGACAGTTCTAAGATCTTTTTTTGTCCCTCGCCAGAGTTTCCACAGCCATAGGTGTTTGCTCAGGGAAGGAGGTGTATTTTTGTATCTGTTTGGTCCCTCTGCTGGCCCCACAAGGTGCTCCTCCAGGGGCAGACATACAAGCCGGGGTGGCTCCTGGCTCTTTGACTGCCCAGCTGTGCTGGTATGCACAGGTCGAAGGTTTGGGTGCCTGTGCCGTCTGACAGTGTAAATAAACGCGGTATTAACTCATTTACATGCAAGGACATAAATGCTCCCCTCTAAGAATCATCCTGGAACCCCATGGGTCTCACATCATCAATCTTTTTGGAAAGCAGGTACTCTGCTTCCTTGCTGACATACTCTGCTTCCTTGCTGACACTGATGCTTTCATCATTGTTTGTTTTACTTTGCTTTGAGCTTAATAATTGGCAAATCCTGGAGAGGCAGCTGGGGCGACTTGCTGTGCTCCCAGGCAGTGAGGGGGATGCTGCTGAACAGAGATACATTTCTGTCGGGGTGATGGCTTGCTTGAAAGGTGGTGACAAGTGGTACAAGAGTGGGAAATGTGTTTTCCAGATAGCCAGATTTAACTACTTTCCCTCCTTTCTTTTTCAGGTTTTCCTCCCATCTGGCTCATAGGTAGAGCTGTGTACGTCAATACACACATAAATACAGCAAGTGTGTTTGTTTACCAACCTTTGCACAGGCAAACCTTCAGACCATTTGTTCTAATTTTTCTTTTTCTTTGTTCACAAAGATGAAGAGAAAATGTTCCCACGTATGGATTTTGCAGGAAATGGGAAGTGGGTGACAGTGACCGGGGCTGTGACCTGGCAGACCTCGCCGTCTAATGTAACGCGACCTCATGGTGCTTGGGAGAAAAAAGGGAAGAGAAGTCTAGCCCTGGGACTGCAAATCACAGGCTGTGATGACAAGAGGGGGCCTAATGAAACTCAGCACCCTTCACTTTTAAATGAAATGAGTGGGGAGGGGGAGTGGGGAGAGGATAATTTATTGCCTAGAGATATCCTGGGGTATTGCATTCCTAGAAATGCCTTTCACTGCCCCATAGCATTTCAGTGATGGAAAATGTGAATACAGCTTTGAGCAGTTAAGGTCTTTATCTGAATTAATTAGAACAGCTCTAACAACAGGATTTAAGCAGTGGAGGATGGAGACAAGAAGACCTTGCATTGTTCATGATGTCATATCATCCTCCAAGAGCCACCTTCCTGAAGGACATCAGTACTGCCAGAAAGGAAAGGCTGGGATGTTCAAGTGGCTGGGATGGGATAAATGACACAGGTACACGGTGCTGAGGAAACATGCCATGGCTCTGCCTCTCCTCTGATCACTAATTTCTGACTTTGTGATTTTGTAATTTCTGAGGATGCCACAGGAGCAAGTGAATTTTGCTGGACAAATTTCTGCCGCTGCTGCTATTTGTTGTCAGGCAGGTCTTATTTTGCAATTATGGTGATCAAAATAAATTTCCTTTCATACATTTTACCAGGCAAGGATGGAGACTCACTAAACAAACTCATTGGACAGGAATGGATGCACAGTTCAACAACAGCTTGGCATGCCAGGACATGCTAGGACTCAGGAGTCTCCTGCATCCCTTTTTGGAGTAGTGGCTCTGCCACTTCTGTTTTCATTGTTTCATTTTGTTGGGTTTGGGGGTTTTAAACAAAAACAAACCCACAAGAATAGACAAGCTTTGGGAGCTTCAGAAATTCTGCTGATTCAAACACTTGTGGTACCAAGATACTGACATCTCTTTGTAACTGCAAGAGCAAGTTGTAAGTGACAAAAACATGAGTCCCCACACAGGACTGCAAACTTCTTACTAGTTGAGCTGGAAAAGCACATCTTTTCCAAAGGATTTTGATAGCTCTACTTCTATCAAAAAAATCTGGACCCAGATTTTTTTTTAAATTAAATTAAATAGAAGACAGAAAGGAAAATTAATTAAGAGGCTTTTTTGTGTGTTTGATCTTAGTAAATGGTTAAGCTCAATTTTTATTGAAACTTTAGGCAGAGGCTCCTGTTTGTTTAATCTATCTCTCTGATTATTATTATATTTCTAGTAGTGGGAACACCAAAGAATAAATGAAAGACAATGAAATAAACAGAGCCAAGTGTGGCTGTGCCCTAGAGCCGTCCCATCTCAATATACGAGCACGTGTTTCATCTCTCCAAAGCAGAGATTTCAGGACTCAGCTGGCACCAATAAAGAGATATCACACTGGGAGAGAGAGCTGTCGCTCCCCTGGGCTGCTGTCTGCCCCCAGCCCCCTGCACAGGGCTGAGGCATGAGAGCTGCATCTCCATGGAGCACTTACCTCCTGGACACGTTCAGAATGTACCCACTCACCTGATCTTGTTTTGTTGAAGCTGCAGAGCTCTCTGCATGTCTCAGGCACAAAAGCTGTGCAGTTTCAGGGCTGTGCTTGGTACAGCAGGCAGAGCAGCTGTTGCAAGCACAACTGGTTTCTGAATCACCTGTTACAATCCGCCCTCAGCAGGTCTGCCACCACTGCTGCTCCCCCTCCCACCTGGTCACAGCGCTCATTCTCCTCTTTGCTCCCCTTAGCAATCCCCCACGAGCCACCACGGTAGGAAAGAGCTATCTATATAGCCATCTATCACTCACATGGAACTGGGAAAGCTGCTCATCCCCTCCTCCATCCTATTGTGACAAGGACTTGGTCAGGTTGTTTCTGCTGTCCATGCTTGGGAGAGCCCAGGTGTCCACCTTGCCATGCTGGTCCCTGCCTGTGTGCTCTGCATGCTTCACAAAATCAGCTGTCATTGTTTGCCTGGCTGCTTACAGCATCTTTGGACTGTGTTGAGGCATAAACAAATCCCTGTGCTCAGTGCAGATTTCTGTGTATAGTTTAGCCAAGTCAGTGTGCTGTGGACTTTTCCTTCAAATCCAGACCGAGGGCTGCGGTTGACGACCTTCAATCTCTAAAATAGTTCATCTCAAGGTGAGCTAAAGTTTTCAAAATTGCATCTTCTTTAAATATCTTCTTTCAACTCGAAACACACTTATTCTTAATAATTCTTTTCTTTCCCCCACAAAACTCCTGGGAAGCATCAAGAGTGAGTTACATACATTTTACAAATGAAAGACCACATGCCAGCTAGTCCCAGATAGCCTTGATCCAGTACTGCAGTTAAAATATTAACTTTTCCAGCCTCATTTCATTTAGTGATATGTAAAGAAACCCTCCTATGCTTCTCCCCAGATGAAAAACATACTAATTTTATCCAAAATACACCCTCACATCTGATATTGTCCTGATACCAACAAAAAGAATAGAAAGATAACTCTGTTTGGTGTCCTGTTTATGGGCAGGGGGTGTTCAGGGTTGGTGGAATCATGCAGATATAAAAATACTCAAAGAGAATGAAGCAACAGGGATAAAGATGAATTTTCAGAATGAGAAAAATTAAAAGACAATTTGGAATTGACCCAGAAAATGCTTACTCATGGACTGAATATGATTAGGGTGGGATCCAGTCTGGAAGAGTTCCCAAGAAAGACTAGAGCTTTCTGCAGAGGATGCAGCCCTTGTTGCATTAGATATGTTCAGAGAAAGTGTATCAGTGTAGCAAGTAGTGAGTGAATAAAGAGATTCATATTCTCAGAGGATGAGCACCCAGGTGTAGTGGACCAAACATTACTGCATTATTCAAATATGCTTAAATCTGTGAGATTGCACCAGAAATCACAGCAGTCAACCTTATGATCTTGTACATCTTTCATGAAGTCAGTACTTAAAAAATACCTGAGAACAGCCTCTCACACAAGCTTATTTGGTTTCCACTACTGGCTGTAATCCAAAAGAGTAGGAGCCACTGTGTGCTTGAAGACCAAAAATATACTGGACTGAAGCAGAAGTCCCTGTCACATTGGGTTGATGCTGACCTGGGCTTGGTGCTGACCTGCTGGGCTGCTGCTGTTGGTGAGCAGGGCAGTATTTCTGAAAGAGAAGCTTCTATTGTAATCTATATGAGTGTGAAACTTCTTTGAAAACTAGCAGGATTCTTCCTGTAGGGGATACGATTACATTTTTAGGGTTGAGTTTAATATTTAATTTTGAAAGTGCACTTTGGTGTTATTATTACATTTTTTTAAGCCCTTAATCCTGTGCCTTGCATAGGCAAATGTGTTCCCTTCTCCTTCTGGATATTCATGCACTACTGTGGGAATACAGGAGCTGTTCAGAAATTCTGGGCACCTGCAAATCTGTTCAAGAGGTGATATCCAAGTGCTGCCAGGGTGGAGTTAACATCTGGTTAAACGTTAACATGGGGCTTGGTTCCATCATTTTACAATGTGTAACCTGTGGCAAGTAAATGATAAACTGTTCTGGGTGCAGCCCTGGTTGCCAAGTACTTATATTTCACGTTGTTACTCCCCAGTGGAAAAGCAAATAATTGTCATTTGGAAGCAGGTAGGCAGAAAAGATGCTGTATATTGATTTCTTACTCTCCTAAAAGAGGCACAAAGATAACAAATGCACAGGACTGGAAAATACATTGCCCAGTTTAGTGTTTTCTATATATATTTTAAGACAACAGCACAAGGTGCTGAACCAGAAACAGAAGAAAGTTACCTGCCACTGTGGGGCAGAACCTTTAAGGCACTGCTTCTCATTTCTTGAATCATACTGATCTTTCACCTTCTTCTCCTCTCTGTTTGCCCCTCAACCAATACAATGTGTTAAAAAATTGATCCCAGAGACCAGAGCTGCCCACAGCTCGGGCTGGCTGACCCAAAGTGCCAAGCTCCCAACACAGCCACCCCTCTCTCCTGCCCACATTGCAGCCAGGCACACCAGGTGCAGCTGGCACTGCACTGGGGGGAACCCATGTGTCTTTGGGCAGCAGCCCATCAAATGTGCTCTGGTGGGATGCACTGTGGTCACTCTGACATCCTACATCCTTGCCGAGACCCTGACTTGGTGGAGGCAGTGAGCAAAGACAGCTTGTCTTCTGTTTGTCCTCATGAGATAAGAACTGTGATGAGATGCAGGAAAAGGTTAAATATTCATGCAATAAAAAGGCACTTTCCAGTTATGCTGACTGGGACAGATACTACAACAGCCATTAATCTCCACGTTCCAGGCTGGAAGCTCATCCTGGGCTGAAGTCACTGTCTGCCCCCTTCCCCCGAGTAGGATTGTGCAGTCATCATCCGTGTTCATCATCCGAGGTGAGAGGGGAGGGCGTCACCTTCCTCTGAAGCATCCGGCACCAGCTCCGGTCACTGGCAGGATGCTGCCTGCGGTGGACATGGCTGTGCTACAGCACGGCAAGAGCTGCTCGCCCTCCACCGAGTTGTAACAGCTGCTGCAGCCAGATGTCACCTCTGGCCAGGCTCACCCCTTCCCCATGCACATGTGCCAGGCTCACCAATACCTATCACCTTCCCCATCCCCTGAGGAGTCAAATATTCAGGTGATTTCTTCCCAGTGTGGTGCCCTGCTTCTTACAGGCATGGGTGCGAATTCGTTGATAACACATTCCAAGAGTTTGTCATCCTCAGTGCTCAGAGACTTCATGATGTAAGTACTTAGAGACAGGCAAGAGGATGTGGCTGCAAAGCTGCATGAAATAATACACACTTCAGCACTGCTGACAGGTGCTTGCTTTCTGACCTAAATTTGAAATTACTTCAACCTTCTTTCATAAGAAGATGTCTTATGCACTTCATTATCAGGGCTCTTGCTCTCTCTCCTATTTGTATGTGTGTGTGCACATTTCTCTCATCCTCCCTCACTCCTGTTTCTCCCTCCACCTCACATCAGTGTCCACTGCAGACTTCCTCTCTCACTTTTATAAGCTGCCAGAAGCGAGGTGACCTGGTTCCCTACCCAGCTCTGAAAGCTGGCTCAGCAATGTTTTTCCTCCCTTTCTGCAGCAGTCCTGGGCAAGCACACTGCCCTCAGCCTGTCAGTGCATTTGAAGCAGGGGGGTTATGGTCTGCACCACAGTTCACCACCACAACTTACAGAGCTGACATCTGCAGTCATTGACTTGTGACAACCTTATTAGGAAGACTGCAGTCACTGACTTCAGGCAGAAGCCATGGAAAAAGGCGATGATATTATTGTTGTTATTGTTGTTATTAATATTATTATTACTGTAATCAGAGTGAGCTGCTGACAGAATATGCCTCTCCGGAAATAACTCATTAGTTCTGAGAGCTGCCAATGGGAGGAGCAGCCCAGAGCCCTGATCCAGCAGCGCTTACGCAGCAGGATGCCCGTGTTATCAGTGAGGAAATCCACAGCTTGACTCTACGTATGCAAGTGTCCTCACTAATTCCTGGAGGCAGCAAAAAGAGAAAGTCTTCCCCGTCCTCATTCAGTGCTCTCAGGAGTGTTTGCTACAGCAAGATGTTCCTGTTTGTTTCTGACGTTCTAAATAGTGAGGAAGTCAATTTGCCCTCTCTGAGAATCAAACTGACACTCCAGCAGTCCATCAGAAAACTGTATTTTCTTTATTTTGTCTCTTTTTTTATCTAGATATGTTTCTTTTGTATCCCAGCGTCTTGGATGTAACACCTGTCATAAACTGTACTCCTGGATCCTTGTGGTTACACAAGAAACCCGAGACTTTAATGTAACAGTTTAGATTCTAAGGGATTTCTTGCCACCAGATTATTACCATGGATGTTAGAAAACTAAAAGCTTATCATCCAGTCTGTTCCTTCAGCTGGAGTACATTTATATTTCCATACTAGTCTAGGTCTAACCGTCTGGAGGTTAGTAAGAATATAATTTGGTAGAACTGTCTGATAAAGTAAAAATGCAACGATTGTTCTTTCTGGATTTGTACTAAATTTTTCCACTGTTCAACTTTATTTCCATGACTTCCAATATTTTTTCAGATTTCCAGATTTATAGCACAGAGCTAGGCAAGGAGATATCCAACTGGAGAAGGCAGAGATAAAATAGAGAAACCTTTATCATTTCCCTATTTTTATTAAGTTCCTTGTTCCGTGTCCGAAGCAAGGCAGTTCCAAACATGCTTGCTGATTTATGAGATGCTTGCAGAATCAGCCACTACAAAGGGTAAAACAGCTCCAAAGTGCTATCAAATCCAGCAGGATTTTGGGACTGCATCCCAGCTGGGAGTCATCAGCACCGTATCATGAGTGGACACAGAGAAACTTCATATGGCCTCAGGATTCTGCTCTTCACTGAAGAGGCATATGAAGCTCAGTAGAGATGGCAAAGTATAAAGCCACCTCTCTTCCTTAGGCAAAGAGAAATGCCAATGAAAATTATCTGCCTGGGACAAGGAACAAGTTAAGAAAGTGGACTCTTTTCTGGAAGTACATTAAATATTCCACTCTCAAGTGCACGAATATGAGCAGATGTGTATGAAATCAAGTCTAGAAGTTTTATGTTAAAGACAGAAAACTCCAAGGACTCAAGATAGAACCCAAACCTGAATGTAGCCAGATGGGAAGGTTTTGGCTTAATAGCCTCTGCAGTCAATTTCTGGGAAGGGGATGCTGGAGCACCACTGTCTTCCCTGAACACTGGTGTGGCTTTGTGCGCTCGCTTCTACCCGTCCATGCACCCACAGAGATGCCCTCACATCTGGGCAGAATGTTCCATGGCAGTCCCAGGATCTGCTGAGATAAAACCTTGCCTCCCCTCTCCCAAGTGTGAGGTCTGAAACAAAAATTGCAATAAAAATCACAAAATCATAGATTTGTTAAGGCTGAAAAAGACCTCTAGGATCATTGAGTCCAACCATTAAATAAACCTGACTGGTAAAATACCTGATGAACTATTACATTTTCAGGTTATTTTCACCCCAGAACCTAACACTTCTATATTCTGTACTAGTGTGGCTAAACATTTGCATTGCTGTTTGTAAATTTGCCTGTCTCCCATCTATAGTGTAATTTTGTTCCTTTCTGCCCACAGTTTCAGCTTTCTGAATTCTTGTAATTCCCTGGTGTCATCAGCAATTTTTATATCGTCCAGTTAGGCATCATCTGTACATTTGTTATCATGCAATTAATTAATACCATGGGTCATTAATGCATGCTTTGAATAAAGATGGGAAGTGCACTCAAACTAAAGTAAAGTCTCTCACTGATTGTTGTGAATTCCAGATCTAACCTCAGAACCTTCCCTCACACATATCTCTTCAATTATGGTATCCTGACAGTTACCTCCCTGCAGCTGGCTATACTGGGACTGTACCATTCGTGGATGTTTTCCTTAACCCCAGCTGGCAAGAGGTAGTCACTCATTTCTGTCTGTGCAAAGCCTATCTGGGCTGCTCTTTATGTGCAATGTCACATCATGAGACAGTGGCATCAGAGGACTTGGTAAATCCAAATCAATTGCGTATCCTGTGTGTGTCTGCTGTGACTTGTTCTTTTGACTGTGTCTTTGCAGAATGACTTTGACAAATGTAAGAGCTTTCTCTTTCCCTGGCAGGAGCAAAGCACAGGGCTGCCCACCTGCTGCTCTGCCTCTACCAGCTTTGCAGTTGAAAGCAGAAGGAGCAGGGAGACCTGGCCAGTCGAGGCCAGGCACCAGGGGTGGAAGTGCCCCTCTTGGCCTGCAGGGCTGGTCACAGCACACAGCAGCCACCCCCGGCCGTGACCTCCCACCCCTCTTGCCAGCCCAGAACCCCTTACCTTGTCCCACAAAATTGTCCTGCCCCAGCTTATTTACAGTCCTTGAGGACAGAGGCTTTGTCCTGTGCTATGTAATAAAGCTGGGTTTATTGTTCATCTCAGCTCTGCATTACAATTTTCTCTGAGCCCTTGGCAGCCATACTCAATTCCCTAGAGGTCTTTGCACATTATATTGGAAGTATACAAGCCAGCATCATTTCTTTTCTTTTAACCAAGGTAGGTGCAACTACTAACTTCAGTGTGTGCTGTGGTCCTCAGTAAATACCACCAAACCACTATGTCCAGCAGTATTGCACACCTAGCGAATCCACATTGATACTGATTTTTCAGTGTAAATATTATCTTGTACAGTAAATGTAACTGTTGTTGTTGTTGCCTTTGATGATTAAATCCACATACTGTTCAACTCAGCTCTTCCTTTCAGGGGTCTGATTTTCCATGGCTAGTTTTCCCTTTTCCTGGCATTCACGTCCTAGCACTGATCGAGCTCCGTGGGAATGGAAGGTGCTAGCTGACCTGCAGAGCAAAGTCCTCACTTAAGGTTGCAAGTTGTTTCTCATTGTTGAAATAACTATAGCTGTCCTTCCTAAGTTTCTCAGTTCACTATGCCCTATGGTTTCTCTGACTTGAACATGCAGAGTATATGATCCCCCAATCCAGATGGTACTAAAAAAATGGACAAGATGTATATTTTTATTCACGTTAGGCCCTATAATTTACATAGACTATTTCAGGATAAGGAATAAGGAGACTGACAAGCAAGTAGAATTTTTGAGATTATACAGACCATTGATTAGGGACTTGAATTTCTCCTAACAGGATTCTTTCAGATTGGATGTAGGAACAGTACAATGGCACTACGGAGAAACTACCTTTCCTGTGACACATGTCGGTTCCCTTTGGAAGACAAGGAGAAGGGCAGACAGTGCAGCATGCGGCTTGCTTTTACTCTCCTGCAGGCTGGGGCCAAGTCAGAAACAGAAGAGGATGTGAGATCCTGTCTGGCAGCAGGATTTTGGGGGAATGAAGAGCACTAGATCAGTGTTGACAAGTCCTTGTAGACTTTTATGAATCTTGTTAATTCTTAAGTTTTTAGAAGTCTTTTAGAAATTTCTTTATTTCTTCCAATGCTCTTTAAGAAGTTGAAGATGACTGGTCTACATCCTCTTTTTTCTCCTGTTTTTACTATCAGAAAGATAATAAAAGGAAAAACCTTTTTCCACTTTTTTGATATCTCATCTATCTTTTTTCAGGTGCTCACAAATCAGAAGTGGTTCTCAGTTTAATACAGAAAATACTTCAAAGGTTTTAAGATGAAGCACAGCAGCCTCGGCCAAATAGAAATCCAAAGTAATTTAGCAAAGTATTACCTCATCCATCCCTTCTCCAGTTCAAGCTTGTAGTTGTGTTTACTGCATGGAAGTGGGTTTTCCTTTGTTAGTGCATATAAAAGGCACCTTAATGCACCAGATTTTTTGACACTATTTGCCAGTAAATAGTCCTTCTATGGAATAATTTACCCGGTCTCCCCTTTGCAATAAATGTGCTCCTTATTAATCTTCATTCACTAAATCTAGAATTGGTTCCCTGTTCTGTTTATCACAACTTTCTGAATAAGAAATGGCCACCAATGACTGCCAAAAGCTTTTAGGCTGCCCCACATCCATTCCCAAGAAACTTCCAACAAATTAAAATCCCCCCCAACAGCAACATCTGGTATTATGGATGATTTTGTCAGTTCCTAGCAAGTTCATCTACATGATTTTCCTTGCTTGGCAGCAATATTAGCCTTCTCCTGTGACCATGCCTTTTCACCAAACTTTGGTCAAAATTTTCACCATCAACTGCTGGCAAGATCCTTCCCTCCCTGAGCTGAGCATGCAGCTCCACAGACAATGCTACGAGTTAAGCCTGGTTTCATAGGACCACAGAGTGATTTAGGTGACAAGAGACTTATGGAGGCCTCTATGCAACACCCAGAGCCATGCAGGACTTGAAAGCTAGACCAAGCCTTCATGGCCTGTTCTAGCTGAGGTTTGAAGTCCTCTGTGGATGGAGAATGCACAGCATCTGTGCTTGCCTGTTCCCTCCTCAAAAATGTTTTCTTACAGATCTATTCCTCACAATTGTTTAAAACTGGGGGCTAGGAATATATCAGCTGAAAACAAAGCTTTCCTCACACCTCAAAAAAAAAGGATGAGGCCTTCCTCCCACTCCCTCACATGGCTTCTCTGAAATCTGCTGGGAGCTGAGCTCATACTGTGGCTTTTCTCTACATCAAATCCCTTATGGGCTTTTCATACTGGGTCTCCCTTGGACTGTACACAGTTGTCCTGCAATGCAGATAAAATTTATTTTTCTCTACATCAAATCCCTTATGGGCTTTTCATACTGGGTCTCCCTTGGACTGTACACAGTTGTCCTGCAATGCAGATAAAATTTATTGCCACAGTCACCTTTGTTCTCTTCCTCTCCCTGCAAAGCCTTTTTTCCAGTACAGCAGCAGCTTCACAGACTTCCAAGGACCACGCAGACATCTGTAGACATGCACAAACACATTCACAAACACCTAGGTGCATAGAAATATCTGCAGAAAACAACTGGGTTTTTTACTTTCATGCAAATCCCAGCTAAACATCAGAAACAATATACAACTTTTAAGCACGCTCATTATTTATTAGCTATTTGTTTTCATTATGTTGGCTTTATTATGCCTCGTTATTTTTCACTTGGAGATGGGATGATCCCTGGCAGACAGAAGACTGCTGGTGAGACGTGGACAGACCCACTTGCAGCAGCATAGCCTGTCACCAGGAGAGCTCAGTTCAGTCAGAGCAGTGCAGCGTGGAGATGGTTTGATGCTGCAGGCACAGGCAGGGGCAAGTGACAAGCATAAGCCCAGGAGGAGCCAGGCAGGGGACACTCGTTGGGGCACTGCCTGGCCCCTGCTGAGGCCAGCAGCAGTGTCATTTTTCTGCAGCTCCTAGCTTGACCCTAGGAGTGAGGAGAGCAAAACAACATCTTTGCCCTCACTTTGCTCACCTGTACAGGGAAAACACCTGGATGGAGGGGTCTGCCCTCCTCACCAAAGCCAAAACAACATGTAGGCTGAGAATTTCTGAGGAAAGGAGAATTATTTTTCTGCTCAGCAGAGCAAAAGCAGGGCACAAACTAGCTCTCTGCAAGCAGAGACAGGCGCTGAATTCATTGGATAATCTACTGCAAATTATTTGCTCAGCTCTATTAATTAATGCTGTGAAGCACTTGGAGGGTTAAATGCCCTTGAGCCATCGTTCACCTAAGCTTTGCCCCTGAACTGAATGAAAAATCCTTAATGGTGGTGGTAGCAGCAGCAGCAGCAGCAGCAGAAGCACTGAATTTTTAAACCCTCCTGAGGCAAGAAAACATGATTTTATTCCTTCATTTTATGGTCTGTTGAATCTTCTGTTTTTCTTGTTATATAGCAGGAATAATGTCCATGGCCTTGGAGTATTCTTGTGGTTTTCCAAATGCCTCGGATTTAATTTGGCATCTTCCACATGCACAAAAATTTATTGCCTCATATAGTCTTTCCCTGTGAATGCTGTCCCCTCCCCAGCTCTGTGGAGGGGTCCTGGAGACAAACAATGATCCTGTGGAGCAGTTTCTCAGCTGGTGAGAAGCCCTGCCTGGTGCCTCAGCAGACAGTGATCGCACAAGAAGACAGATCCTGATGGGGAGGAGAGGTCAGCCCAGACCTTTAGCATTGGCCTGAGCCCCAAACACTCATCTCAGAAAACAAATAAGAAAACATAATAAGATGCACACACGGGCCCTTTGTTACCAAGTCCAAACCCCAACATGTAAGAAAAGGCTTGGTGAGCAGGGCAGTCTCCACAGGGAAAGGCGCCCAAGGGCAGGTGGCGGGGATGGGAGTGGTGCCTGCTCTCTGTCTGGGGCTCAGCAGGATGGCCTGGGGTCAGGTCTTCATGTCTGAACCTCTCTAAGGGCTGGTGTTTGGTTTACCAGTTCTCCAGAAAGAACGTGCCTGTATTGCAAAGTAAAGAAATGCATCCAGGCCATTCCAGATGGGGGGGCTCCTGCCAGTGACCCTAATGGACCAAGATTCAGACTCCTGAGTTCAATTTTCCTCTTTAGAAATTACATATGGCCAGAGAAACACATGAACTACAGCTTCAGGGTGCTCTGAAGCCAAAAGGAAAGACAGGGCAGGGCTCTGGCAGTCCTTTTCTCCTTGCACAGCTGCTGCAAAAGGACTGCAGATCATCCTACTGCCTTGCTATTTCTTGCACAGAAGTGTGTGAAGGCTCTGGCTGTTTGGCTACCATACATCATGCCAGTGCTTCCAACTTGGAGTCAAAATGCTTGAAGCAAACAGTGGGTGAAAAGAACATCTGTGGGACCAAGGAGGACCTGTCCAGAACACTGCCATGGGGCGGCAGCAAATCTGCTGCCTTGAAACCCCAGGTTGTGTTCACAAGTACACCTTGAAGGTCCATAGCCCTAATGGAGCCCATGACATCCTTCTGTGAACAAAGCCCAGGTTTCAGAGCCCTTTTGGATGCTCCAAAATCCCTAGGGGTCTCCATAGCATCATACAATCCTTCTTGTAAGGCCATTGCCCCAGACTGCATTGACACACTTCAGAGAAGATCTGGTCTGCAGAGTCTTCAAGGCAGTGAAATTATGGCCCTGAGCTAAATGGTAGATTGAGTCAGTGTCCAATCTGTAGGCAGACAGTGAAAAGCTGCCAGCAGTTTCTGCCATAGGCCACAACAGTGGGTGTGATACAGGTCACTGACATAGCTATATCAGATCAGATACATACCTTAAAAAATCTCCTTTTTGTATACATTTTTAGCTTTTTGTTGTTCTTATTAAGCATCTGAAATTAAAGGAGATCCACAACGCAGCTAGTGCTTTACATTAGACCAATCCCATTTGGGCAGATTGCAAAGAGAAATAAACCAGATGATTCTATTTCCAGATTGGAATCAGGTCAGATAACCATCACCTCCCTTCCTTTGCCTGACCTCCATTAACTCCCAGCTCCACCGTCAGCTCCTGCAGTGACAAGCAGTGTCCTTCACATGTTGCTGAGACATGTGAAACGGCAGGGGAAAGGCTTCCTGCGACGGCCTCCATTCCCATTTCCAGGTGCAGCACCCAGCGAGGATGTAGGAAGGCACACCGCGCCTCGCCTTTCCTAAGCTCCCCGCCCAAGGTCACTGCTGCCAAACCCTGTGCTCTCATCGCATGCCTGAAGGGAAAACTGGCCTCTCCCTGGCCTTCAGCCACGTGGAAAGACACTGGGGCACTTTGGGGCCGTACCTGGAGATGCAACTGTGCATCCCACAAGGGGGAAAAGTCCTGCATTGGTGCTGACCGCTGCTGGCACCAGGCTGGGGCCAAAGGGGGCTATCAGGTTTGCCAGGAGGGAACAGAGAAGTACCAAATTATGTGTGCAGCGGCTGTGGGTGCAATCACCCTGGATTCACTGGGGAACCGAGGGCACACAGAGGCTGTGGGAAAGATGAGGGATGCCTGGAGGGACCATCCATCTCAGTGAGTCAGGCCATCTACTGCTACTGGTGTTCACATCTCAGCTGGCTGAAGAGCACAGGGTGCAGCTGGAAGGCAGTCACGTTAATCAAGGCATTTTGTCTTGGAGCTGAATCACCTGCGTGGAGGTGGGAAAGGACAAGAGTGGCTGTGGATAGTGCTAAAGGCCAGCAATCTCTTCAGGAGTCCCCAGATGGTGCATCAGTCTTTAATCTCATTGAAATGAAGGAGAGAGAGAGGGAGAGGGGAGAATGGATGGAAACAAAAAAAAAGTCAGAAAGTAAGAAAAATACATGTAAATTTTTTGTTTAAAAAAAGCAGCTTTCGCTGATGCATGGCACTTACACATGTAAAATACACATCATCTCCTGGGCCAATAAATCTTCAGTATGCTATACCTGACAACATGGATGGGAAAACGGGAATATTTTTCTCTCTGAAGAAATCTGGATTAAGTTCCTGTGCTGGTGGAAAACTTCAGTGGGATTTTCTTTCTCTGTTCAAAGCTTTACAGAAGGTTCATTTGAGCCGTTTCCGGCCTCAAGGACATCAAGTTCATCCTGGCACCAGGGGCTGCCCTGAGCCAGGATGTGCAGGGATTCGTGCAATGGGTGTCTCCACATTTGCGTGGTGCTGTGACTCAGGGCTTTCAGCAGAAGCAGCTGTTGCCAGATGGCTCATGTCACCAGTGTGTATCACTGCAGAGGGTGACTTCCCTCTGCCCCACTCTCCATACAAATGTCCACAGCTAACAGCCAGTCTGGGCATGGACCTCTCCAGCATGCAGAGGCTGCCAGCATGTCCTCACAGACCTCTGACAGGGGTGTCGATGAGGACACACCAGAAACAGCGTCTCAGAAGCTGATGTAACCACACTGCTTCATGGACCTTCATTTCTGTTGCATGAGAAGTGCCCCTCCCACTAATCACCTCTTATGGAGGTCCATCTTCCAGTCCCCTTTTTACTTTGAAGCCTTCTGTGCTTTCCCAACACTCCTGCTTTTTTCCTTTGCTCTGCCCAGCCAGCATGGCCAGTGTTGGCTGCGATGCAGAGGTGAAAGCTGGCTGGTCTGCAGGGCTTGGCCTGAGCTCTCTTGGTCTCGGCAGCAGCAGCAGTGCCAGAGCTGCAGCCCCAGAGCTCCAACCCGGCAATGCTCTCACCTGGGCACCATGAGCCCTCACAGCCTGGCCAGCAACTCCAGCCTGACCGGGAGAGAAGGAGAGCCGTCTGAATCTCCTCAAGTTGCTCTCATTTGCACACAAGGCTGGTGAGAATGTGTGTGTTCATCCTAGGAGGGGATCGATTAATTAGGTGATGATGGGAGCAAGAAAGCTCTCAGGGCTCTGGGTCTGCCCCCTACCAGATTTTACTGGCATTCTCTGAACACTCCTTTTAGCTCAGTGGGCACAGCTTGTATGCAAACAAATACAGTAACATTTAGTTATTGTTTGGTGTGATGGGAGCCTGGGATTGTTGGGTTTTTTTTGGTCTTGCTTTTGTTTTCTTACAAGTATTGTTTCTATTTGTCATTAAGGCTCACTTTCTAATCTATCTTTGCAACAGTTTATTCTTTTTTGACATTTGCCTGTTTCATGTAGCCAGAGTCCTCTTCTCTGGCCTGAAAAGGCATCTAAGGCCAACTGGAGGGGTTTGGTTTTTTGTTTTTCTTTTTCTCTTCAGAGAAGACAAACAGAAAAGATGGGGGGGCAGGGGGAGGGAATTGCTTGTAAGGAAAGACAAACATATAATTAGCAAAAATAAATACATCATTATTTGATGGTTTTCATGCATGTCACTGTTTCGACTGCTCATGAATTGTTTCATCCAGATTGTAAAATATTCATATTTATATGTTACTCTGAAAGAGATGTGATGCCCTAGAGAGGCTAATTCTTGGTTTGCAGATTGTTTACAAGCTGTCAATTACAATTTGAATATATTTGCAATTCAATGGGTTGATAAATAACGTAAGTCACATGGCATAGTTTCTGCTTCTGAGCTGCAGTACATCCTTGTGTAAGCAACACTAAGGTAGGCAAGCATTTGTCTCCCCATCTGCCTCTCAAATCACACGTTTAATGGAGCAAGCTAACATAATACCCCAGAGTACCTCTGGGACCTCATAATAGTGTTCTCTCCTGCCTGACTCCCTGGAAAGTTCTGATCCCATGGCACTGTGTGTGGCCACCTTTCTCTGAGTCCTGCCTCAGTTACACAACTCGCACACAACCAGGACGGGTATCCTGTGTGTTTGCTCTGTCAGGAACCCAGCACTCTGGGGGACAGCCAGCCAGAAAGGGGTGAAAGGAAAACTATGCCAAAGTGACTTCCAGCTTTGTGTGGAATGGGGTGACTGAGAACCTGGGAGTTCTGCTTCATTATTCCAGACTTGCGGGGGTGACTCTCTTCTTCGAGGGATGAATAATACAATTATCAATGCAATACTATTTTCAAGTTGCATTTTACAATAAAAACACCAAATGCAGTATTCTGTCTCCTATCTTTTCCTCTATATTTGAACTTTTTTAAGGGCTTCATAAAGTAAGAGAAAAATTTTGAATATTCCTAGGTGATGAGAATATTATTTCAAGCAGTATGACTGCTTTTCATTTGTTTCTCCTTGTTACCAATTTTATTTCCAAAGGAGTTGATCCCTTTACTTACAAAGAACAATACTAGAAAGTCTTTTCACTTTATCTCCTGGTGTAAACAAAAACCTGTCTCTTCTTCTTCTTCTTAAATCATGGCACTAAATTGCATTGTGTATGTCTTGCATGTACATAAATATGCATAGCCACTCTGTCATAAATCAATAGTTTCAATTAGATATATTGCTCTGCCCTTGCAATTGCTTGTGGTGATTCTCTGTCTATACATTTGGAACCTTTTCCTAACTGAATATAAATCTCTTTTCTGTAATGTGCCCTCATTATTTCTCATCCTCTGCACTGTAATACACACATTATTTCCTCTGTGGCCGCCTTTTGTATATTTGTGTCTTCTCAACTTCTATACATTTGTGTCTTCTGAGTCTCACCTCATTTTGACTGATCTTTCCTGGTAGAGGACATTGTACTCCAATATTCTCCTTGGGATTTTTCTGGACTGTTTTTTGATGGTTGACATATTTCTTGAAGTCCAGTCTACAAGACTCAACCCTGTACCACTCAGGACTGTGTACTGTCTTTTATTGTAGAGAGGTTTTTCTTTCAGCTTGTATTTGTACAGAAAGTTCCTTGCAAACAATCACTTGCCTTTGTCACTACTGAACTGCGACTATTTTTCTTTGGACGATTTAGCCAATTTCTTAAGTCTAGCTTTGGGAGGAACTGATTGTTTTTTACGGTACCTGCATGGATCACACAGTTTGTTGTTGCTGTCATGAATCTTCTCTGGCTGGACTCTCTGGTCTCTATGTGGTTTTGGGCGACAATCAGGTTAAAACAAGCTGGGAGGGATCATGATCTTGGGGTACCCTGAGGACACCTACCCTGTGTCAAAAGAGTGGGATGGCACACAGCAAAAAGCTGAAGCTGAGGGTCTCTGGGTCTTGAGCGGGAGGGTGGGAGACTAACAGAAAGGAAACTACCTGTAGCAGTGCATTTCCACACCCAAACAAACGTTTCTATAGAACAAAAAAGGGTTTCAGTTTCACTTTAAGACTAAAAAGGAAAAAACCCCAGAAACTTCTTTGCTCTCCTGGCAGTAATTGGCGCAAGGCCAAGACAGAAATACTGATAGGTCTCTTTACCTGTTCCTCAGAAAAATAACTATCCTCTATTGGGCTATTTGCCAAGAGTCCCACCTAAATCATTCGGTACTTACAGGAGAGCACAGAGCTTCTCGGGGCTTTTCAGAGTGTCCTAGCTCGTGCAAAGAATTTCTTTGCACCATGCATGGCTTTTTGTTTTATTTATGTGTTGTTTATTATTTGCTATTTTTATTAAAACTTTTTTGCTTTTCCAAACACTTCTGATCAGCCATCTGGCAATTATTTTTAAGCCTTTCTGAGAAGTGCAGGACACCCTCAGACTGATACATCTACGCCTGGCTCATTCCATTCTGGACTCGTGTAAATATGTAGCAACTACCCAAATCCCAAAGCTGGCAAACTGTCTAAACCTGGAGCTATTCCCACCCTAGGGAGAATTACTACAATTTGTGGTGCCAAAGCACTTATTTCACTAGCAAGTGCGGACACAGAACCTTTTCAAGAAAAGTAACCAGTTTGATACAATAACTCCATGCAGGCCATGCCCAAGTCTTTCCCACTCATTTTATGAAGCTCTTTGAACTGTGTCAACCCACTGTTAGTGTTTGCCATGTGCACAGAGTCAATTGTTACTCTGAGGAATGGGATGGATGATGACATGCTTAGATAGTAATGCTTTAAATTAAGATTCCTGAGTATGCCTCTGATGTATAGAGGTTAATTAAGAAGCTATTGTGAACTGAATTAATACCATTTGCTTATTGAAAACATAAGTCATGAGAATTAACAACAAAGTCATAAATATGTTTCCCCAAGGGCCAGATCCCTCAGCTCTTACTCATTTGAGCAGTCCTTACTCATACAAGTAGACCCATTGAATTAATTGAGACTACATGGATGAGTTAATTTATCTATATGACTAAGAAGTTGCATGGTTGGGTCCCACACAAGCATAATCTGAAATGAATATGTTTTTAATGATAAATTGGTATTTAGATGGACTATAATGATTGTTTACATCCAAGCTTTGTCTTAATAAGGCTGGTTTAGCTTGCCAAGTAAATAATTCCAGCGACAGATAATCAAGCGACAGATATCCAACAATTACCAATTAAAAGCAGAATTCTGACACAGACAAAAAGTAAGTGTGAGGTTTCATTAGGTCCATTAGCAATGTATACATTTTTACAGATAACTGAATGAAAAGCTGGTACATCTTGACCACCAAATTCAGTGTCATGATCCCTGAGCCGTTTCTGAGTGAGTTTGCTCCAGAACCAAAAGCAGGGTGAGCAGGAAGGATGCTTAGCTGGGAGGGCAAAAACCCAGTCCATCCTGCTGTTGCAACCCAAGACGGTCACGCTCTGTGGAATCGCACTCTAGCACATAAATATACCATATCCCACCCTGCTACATCAGGAATCTCCTCCTGCTCACTAGCACACCTTTATATTGTAGGCAAGCTGAGAGTCGCTGAACTCCCACCCCCCAGCCAAGAACTGAAATCTTCCTCTGGTACTGTGAACAGGAAGAGATTGCTCCGCTGTGTTTGGTTTATCCCAAGTCTGCTGACCAGCACTGAATGATCCAATGCTGGTGATGGTGCAGGAGGGAAGAGAGGACTCCATCTTCTGAAAGATCATCTTGGACTAGCCTGCTTCCATCTGTTCCGCTGACAAAAAGCCTCTGAGGGAACATTTCAGTGTTCACAGAGAGGAAATGGTGCAGAGAGGGTATTTCCTTCCCTGTGGTCGTATATGAGATGCAACCACCATCCACAGTGAGTGGCCAGGGCTTACTCACTCTACTCCTGAGCAGAGTAGTTCTGGCATCAACTGATCCTTAGAAGTCCCATGAAACTTCCCTTTCTATCTTTCTGGGACCAGACACAGAACCAGCTTCCTTTATACCTCCAGCTGCACTTGAGTGTTATGTCAGTAGAGACCTTTTTGGTAAGAAAAAATAGTGAGACTTTCCTCTTCCAGGCTTTAGCTCAGTTAATTTAGGGGAGAGGGAGGAAAAAGAACCCCAAGCCTACTGGCCGTTGACAGAAACAGTTGAAATGGCTGTCAACAGCCAGAAGGCTTTCAGTTTCTTTTTCTCCTCCCTGACTACGTGCATTTTCCCAAAGTTCATCTTGAAATCCTTTCATGCTGCAACCCTTGCTTCCCTATGCAGTGCTAACAACTGCCTGAGGATGCAGAGGGAAAAGTCTCCTCCAAATTAGAAAGAAGCACCACAAAGCATTTCCAGAGGTTGTCTCTCCTTCAAGACTTCTAGCCCAGGGTCAAGGTTCTTGGAAGAAGTTGTACAAAGTCATAATAAGCCCTCGTTTAAAGACCAAAATAATCTCAATCTACTTTATCGCAAACATTTAGCAAATTAACGACTGGAAATCAATATCAACACACACTCTGACATTTGATTTTCTGTGTTGTGAAAATAAATAGTATTTATTGCTGCACATTTTGATTTTCTGATGTCCTTTAAATCCCTCAAATCCATGTCACCCACCTAAGGGTTACAAACTCAGTAAGAAAAAGCTAAACAATTCCTGCCTGATTTTAAAGTATCTTTGATAAAAGGGAAGGTTGTGATTTGGAGGAGAGACTGCTTACTGTTAGACCTTTGTGGCATCTATTTACTGATCCCCAAAACTTATTTGCATTGCAAACACTTTTTTTCCCACCCCACATCAGAGGTATGTAATAAAAACAACACATGAATGCAGCAAACTAAGTAACAGTAACAAAAGCTTCCTACATGGCCTGGGAAGTTCTAGTACGTTCTAGGATTTTGCATTTATATCAAGGAGCTTAATTTTTATTCACTCACTCTGGGTTTTTTTAATTGTCAGCTGTCACCCCTGAAAATCTGGACCTATGGAGAGTGTGTCCTGCCTGGTCCCTCTGTACAGTTCCAGAGCCCTTTTATTGGCCCCCAGAACTGCCACCTCCCTCTGGGAGCTGACAAGGTAGAAGTTAATGACAGCAGTTAACGTGTTGGATCATCAGGTCATGCTGCCTTTGCTCCCCCTTCAAGCCCCTTCAGAGCAAGTAAACAGACCAGGCTGTAGACTGGAAATGTGTCCTCCGGTCCTTCCACAACACAAACAGTGTGGGAACGGAAAAACAGGCTGTTTATCCTCAGAGTGTTAGCAGATGGCAGCTCCTTCCCCTTGCTGCTCTCTGCTGCGAGCCAAACTCCCTGGTGCATCCCCCGAGGCCACTGGTGGAGATGGACATTCTCCAAAGCCACCCAGGGATGTGCACCAGGCACAGACAAAGGGGAATCCCACACGCTCCTCCCGGGGCTCCTGAGCTGGCTGCAAGGGAAAGGGCTCACAGGGGTTACCTGGAGACACCCCCACTCTAGGTAAGATATTGCACAGATGCACCTTGCTGCTACACAACAGGGCACTCTGGACTGGCCTTAGATTTCATTTCTGTCCTGGCCCAGGTGGCACCAAACGCCCTCCTGCCCACCCTGGACCCCAGTTAGCACAGTCAGCCTCCCCTAGCAGTCAACAGGCAGCTCCGTTTCAGCCATTTCTGGAACAGAGAGACAAGAGAGGAGGTGGACATGATGTTCCCTACACCCCTCTGCTGCATCTCCAGAGCCCACAGGTTCATGGCCTCTTCCCAGCCCAGCTAAGCAAGATGCAAACTCCTCTGGGGACACTTGCTGCCTCTCTCTTGTCAGAGACTACTCTCAGCCTCAGGTGTCTCAGCTGGGCTGTTTGTGGGAACACTTCTCCACTCAGCGCCTTCAGTGATTCGTTACACTTCAGATTTTCCACCATATACATGTAAGGCTTAGACACACAGTCAAGCCACGAGAATTTCTGATTTTATCTGTGGATTCTCAGTGTCTTGTGTTGTAAAGGTGGGAATTGAGGGGTGCACAAGTTAGGGTCCCCTAATAAGGTAAAGAGAGAACAACAGAAGAGAAGATTGCTGTCCTGCTGAGAGCCTTGACACCTAAATATTCACAGGGATCACTGACTGTCTTCTTGTTCTCTGGCAGAGACCTGAGCAGGAGTTAGCGAGGCATGGCTGGGTGAGGACTGCAGTCTGAACTTGCAAAGTGCCATGCTGTGCTCTGACCTCACAAGGGGGTGTCATGCCACCTACTCCAGACATTCCATCTTCCTCCAAGAGTAGTCACTCCTTTTACTGTCAAAGTATGGAAACATGCTTCTGTACAGAGTTACTCATTTTACATACCTTAGATACTCCCCTAGGAAGAGGTGAGTTGCTGCAAACCTCTTGCAGAGTCCTAGCTAGAAAGTAGGTGCCTGGTTGAAACTAATGCCAAGCCCACCTATGTGGTTTACCTAATCCTGACAAGCCATAACAGAATTTGGAGGCTGCATCTTACTCAAGAGGAAGTGATGGCTCCTGAACACCATGTATGTTTCTTCAGGAGGCTTATTTGCTTTTCAGCGCCAAAGTCCCAATTACTCACTCGGGCTACAGCAGTGTGTCACCCCTCAGTCATGCACTTCCTCTTAGACACCTGGGGGCATCCTGCCCTGCTCTTGGCTCCCTACAGCACACCTGACTGTGCCACCACCAGTCTGTGGCTGTGCTCTGTCTCAACACCCAGCCAAAGGAGAGCAGCATAAAATCCCTCACAGGCATATTTTAGACGTGTAGTGCTGATATGCTTCATAAAACATATCAGCACATTTCAAAAGTTATTTCTAAAATTTAAGCCCATGAGTCAAAAAATACCAGGGAGTGGAAAGTGTCCCACATGCCAAACAAGAACCAGCACACATATGAAAGCCAGTGAAGGAAATGGGCAGCAGCCAGTGACACAGCAGGAGCTGGTTTTCCCCTGTCCTCTCTTGTAATCCAATGCTTGTAAAATTCTAAACTCCAGTGGGAAACGCAGAGGAGAAAATGCATGTCAGTATGCAGTGGAAGGGGTGTGTGGGGTGTATGCATGATTTTCACAGCATTTAGGTTCATTCCGAACTTTTCATGGAGCTTTGGCACCAGCCTGACTTGAACAATTTATAGTAGAGCTGAAACTCCCTTCGAGGTCTCTCAGATCGTAAGATAACTCCTGGAGTGTTTCTGAGAATTTAAAAAAAGCAAAACATACCCTCACTCCATCTGGTACACACACACCCTGATGCCAATCAACTTTCTAACTGCACATGACAGAGTCTGGCTGTCTTGTTCACAGTTAGGGTCTCTAACATCACTTACTAAGCAGAGTGCAAGGGGAGGGTCACAAAGGACTTTTCCCAGTTTCCTGGACCCAGGAGGGACAGGTGTGAGGCCAAGGCAGGTCTCAGCTTGCTACGCACAAGCTCACAGCTGCGGACCTGTGGCATTTACCTCAATTTGCCACAGCAAGGCTCTCACTCAGAAGCTGCTGAACCCAGATGTCAGTGCCCTCCTTAACTGCAAACCTCTCACAAATGCCAGCTGCACTGCCTCCAAGTCAGGAGTTTCAGTGTCAGCCTTCATCAGCTCTTCAGCTTGTCTGTCACAGTATGGTGCAGCTGAAGCATCGACCTCGTCACTCGTACTAACTGGGTCATTTATTCCACCACATCAGTTTGTTCAGCTGAGTATAGGACACAGTGCACTAAAGGTAGAGGATGCTGTATTTCTTTGCTAACCTTCCAAGGCCATGTCAAAACACCAGAGGAGACAGAGAGCAGACGCAGCAGCAAACTCCTCAGGGTGTCTCTTGGGGTAGCGGAGACATATATTTACATAAGGAACACAATTCAAATCAAATTGTTCGCATACGCTGGGTTGTGATTTTTGCAAATATGAGAACTACAAGAGCAAACTAGAATTAGGTCAGCAGTAGAAGTTCGGGGGGTGGCGGTGGTTTGTTGGGGGTTTTTTTGTCTGGTTTTTGGTTTTTTTCCTAAGAAAATACAGAGAAAACTCTTTCCTTTAAGGCCATGAAGGATGAGCAACTTACAGAGTCAAGAATTCATGGATGACCAAAGCTCTGTGGACATTCACGTTTAGAGCTGGGAAGATGTGATACTAAGACAAATTCAGAGTCAAGATTGGCCTCATTATGATGTTGGCCTTTTCCTTTTGTGGACCATGTATCTACAGAAGCCGATATTGCTTCATGTACCTCACTACATTCAATTCCACATGGTCCTTGGCTGTTCTAACCCAACCCCTACATGCACAGCCTCTCTCTATTCCTGTTGGGTCACCTGATCCTGCTTCTGCATCTTGTGCCTCAGTTTTGTTGGGAGCTTCTTGGCCACCCATGCAGACCTCCTGCCATATTTGCCTGATTTTTTGCCACTGCTGTGAACCATTCTTGAGTCTGGAGGAGATCATGCTTGAAAATCGGCCAGATCTCCTGGACCTCTCTCCTTTCCAGTGCTGTCTCCCATGGGCTTCCTCCAAGCAAATCCCTGAAAAGGCCAAAGTCTCTTCTCTTAAAGCCAAGGGTCGTGATCCTGCTTTTGATTCTGTTGCCTCTTCTCAGAATCTTGAACCCCACCGTCCCATGATCACTGCAGTCAAGCCTGTCCCACACCTTCACATGCTTCATAATGCTTTGTCCTTGTTTGTATGTACAAGGTCTGTCTCCCCTTTTCAGCTCCTGAATCACGTGTCACAAATTCATCATCACTGCACTCCAGAAAACTGCTGGATTCTTGTGTATTGTTGTGTTTTCAGCCCAGCAGATTTCAGGTAAGTAATTACCTATTAAACCGTGGAGACAAAACAACTGTAAGAACATAACAAATAATGATAGATTCACAGATCAGTGAGCTAAGATGAAACATTTGCAAACTTTTGGGGAACATGATGAACTTACATTGAACCTTGAGTAAATACATACACAGATTCAAAGAGGTCTTGAACTACCAATATAAGTTAAATGGGAACCACGGTTTGCTTTTAAGGAAAACGTAAAGTAGTGAGGCTGGTGTGATCTTCAAAGTTTAGTTTCATTTTCACTAATCACATTGGGTTTATGATGAGAATGCTGAGAGGACCAGGATCTGAAACCTTCAGCACTACTGAAGACTGAAATTTAAGCGTGAATGTATTCACTGGATTAAGGACTTTGACTCCAAGAGAAGCTGAGGAATTAAAATAACAGGTTACATATTTCTTGAGTGTTAATCAGCTCTTAGCACCTTTAAGAAACAAGTAAATGCAGTAATTCTTATTTTACAGTTTAATTCCTCTTTTTTCACATCTAGGGGAAGAGCGGTAGGGAAGTTGAGTAACTTGCAAGAGCAGGTATTAGCATGTAAGGGTTCCTGGCACTTCATTCAAAACTCATTTCAGATCACACTCCTCTCTGACTACGTTTCCAGAAAGCCAATTATACCTGGCATCAACACTGATACTTTTCAAAATCTAATTACAATGTGAGGAATGTGGTACAGTAAATGCCTTCCTGTAAGCGTTTGATATGTCACCCCAAAAAATTATCCTGCAGAAGCAAAATTGAAATTAATTCCAGCTTGGATAAAAACACCAAAATCTAGGAATTGTCTGGATGTTGCAAACAGCAGGTAACCAGAAACAGCAATGTCCTGAGCTGGCTGTGGGTCCAGCAGGGAGCCACCAGGACTAGGTGAGATAAACCGTACATTACATCTGCAGGTTATAGCAAACTTGTGGTGGCACAAGCACCAGTGAAGGCACAGGAAAAAGCTCCAAAGGTAACCTGGAAGAGTCTGAAATGTATGTAGTGCATAAGGAAAAGGAATCCAGATTGCACTAAAGGCACATTTAATACTTAGGGCAACAAGTATTAAAAAAAAAAAGACACAAAAAGCAGAAATATCCACCAAGCACTTACTACCAATATCAGACAGTGAAAGCAGTGTGTGAAACAAAACTTACATTTTATGATGTTTTGTATGCAGAAGACCTATGTTAGGCAGAGGGGAAAATGAGAATCCCTTTG
Source organism: Nicator chloris (assembly GCA_013400495.1). Taxonomy (NCBI): domain Eukaryota; kingdom Metazoa; phylum Chordata; class Aves; order Passeriformes; family Pycnonotidae; genus Nicator; species Nicator chloris. The sequence continues at coordinate 206,753 of WAAE01005083.1, read as the reverse complement.
TGTGCAGTGAGCAAGAGACTGCTGACATCCATCTTTGAGTCGTAATTTTAAAAGAGAGAGGAATAAATTATGCTGCTAGAGGAAGGAGTAAAGAATGATGTTATGAAAATGAGTGAAATAGAGTATCTGTGATGAAAATCCATCAAAATGTCCTAATATTGGATCCTTTGACACTGCCAAAATTTTGTCATGGGAGAAAAAAACATTCTTCCACATGAAAGGCACTTGAGGAGGTATGATTAAATATACATAACGCATTTCTCTGCCACAGGCTGGATTTGAAGAAAAACTCCTCATAACTGGTGGATGGATGGATGGATGGATGGATGGATGGATGGATGGATGGATGGATGGATGGATGGATGGATGGATGCTACAGAAAAATAGGATTTTAATACTACCTAGACAGTGGCCAGTCACTGTCTCCTAAGCAGGGAGGGAAGAGAGCAACCCTGGGGGTCAGTGTTAGGTGCTCCTTTCCCAGGAACCCCCCGCAGGAGCTCATTGGAATGGGAGAGCTCATCCTCCCTGTGCTGACTTCACTCGAAGAGGGATGGTGGGACTGGGGAGAGCAGCAGGAACCTCCTCAGGCAGCAAGGTGGGACCCCAGTGGTGGCTGGGGTTCCATGCCCAGGAGGGGACATCAAAGCCTCTGTCACTGGGAGCACAGCAGGCGCTGGAGACAAAGCCTAGACCAGTGGAAGGAACCACTCAAATGATTCGTGGATCAAACCTGAGAGATGGACAGCAAACTAATATTGAATGTACATGAGAAGCAACCATGAACCAGCATTATAACTGTTGTGAACCTGCAGTTCATCTCATTTTTCCCACCCCACATTCCCAAACAACTTTCTCCTTCCCAGTGCCTTTCTGAAATGAGCTGTGCTCAGAGTGTTAGTTGTGTTGTTGGCGTTTATCTGGGAGAATGAAATCATGGCCTGATTTCCTTTTCCCAAACTTTCCTCTACAATAAAGGTCAGCAAAAGCAGTAGTTTATACATCTGAGATAGGCACAACTTCCAGGCTGGTAACTTTCACAGACAAATGACCAAACACTGAAGACCACTAACCCAAGCTGACTGGCAGAAATAATTTTTACCCTAAAAGTTTCTGACTGAAGGAAAGACAAGTGAGTAAATTCCACACACTTCACACTAGCAGAAAGAAATGTGTGTTTATCATTCCATTTCCTTGCTGCCAGGAGATATACTGTAATTGTCAAAAAGAATGAAAAAGTAATGGCTTGCAGCAACAATACCAACCCCAGAAAATAGGTGAAATCTTTTAAAGAACAGACTGATGAACTTGTGGAGTTACTGAGGTAGATGGTTTTTTAGTAATAATGTGTCTGTGAAGGAAAGACACATTTTATTCCAGGACACTGCTGGAGGCTCTGAAGGATCTATCCTGCCATGAACTTCTGTTAGTTACTTATAAACATCTTGTGCTCTTCTTTGACCCACTCCAGATATAAAATCTTAAAGGGTTGCTATCAGACCAGCTCCCAAGCTGCAACAGGAAGAAATCTGCCCAAGACAGACCAGAAAAGTCCTGCAGAAGGCAGGACTTGGGATTTCAGTGGCATACAAGATTTCACACTGGTGTTTTCTGTATATCTCTACCAGATGGCAGTCTCACTCGATCCATACACAACTCTGCACCAGAGGGCTCATGCTGGAGTCATTAACCAGAGCTCAAGCTTGCTCCAGCTCTAATTTGCTGATTTTTAAACTAAACACTGTGTTGGACTTCCCCCTATAAACCTATGTTGAAAATACTCAGCTCCTCCTTACTTTTCTGTGCAACCTGGCTGGGATTCTTTCAAATTCTCTCCATCCTCCACCTCAGCCTTTCGTAAACTTTCCTAAAATAAAAACACATTTGTGCAAGGGCTTAATCTGGTGGCAAAGGATTTTTTCTCTTAAATTTACACTGGGAGCTTGTCCCAGACAAGACTGTGAAAAACGTGTTTGCACATTGATTTTGAAGGGTTTTGATTCTTGTGGGCACTTTATTTTGCTTTAAATTGTTGGAGTCAGGCTGTTTCAGTGATGGGTTTTGCCCATTTCTGCTGGATGAGTAGCCAAGGTGTTTCCTTTCCTTGCTTGCTCTGTACGAGGGCTGGGTAAGAGAAGCTGAATTCCAGGCTTGTGGAAGGCAGAGGAGGGCTGGCACAGAGCATTCCACTTGCCTGCAATTAGAAGGGACCAGCCTTTATTTAGTTCATTTGTTATACCAGTAACAAGAAGGGAGAATCAATTAATCAAGCCTTAGCAGTGTCACATTAAACAATATAACCATTAATTAAACCTCATTTTTCAGTGTAGATTTTAGCCTGAAGCCAGAGTCTGGTAACAAAAAACTCACCACAAAGCAGGGAGCAAAAATGGGTTTTCTTTTGGGATGTCTTAAGACTGCACTAAATTACACATCTGAAATGAATATTGTGAATATAGGTTTGTATGTGAGGCTTTGCCTGTTAAAACATGCTTTTAACCTGGTCCTCTGCTTTTTACATCTGCATCATGTAAGATGTAACAAGGAAATGTCTGGAAAGAAGCATTGACTAATACATAACAACCATTTCATGTTTCCAGCAACACATTTTCCTGCTAAAGCTCAGTGAATTGTGACTCCAGCCACTACGCAGCCCTCGTGTAGTGTTCTTTTTTCCCAACACAGGTTTTAACCAAGCTTCCTTGAAGAGGTTTGGGGGAGCTCAGAGGAGGTGTTTGCCAAACTGCATTCCAAACTGTTATTGTAGGTGGTGGGAAGTCCAGAGGATTCCAAGAGGAATGTTTCATACCTGTGAGACAGAGTTTGGAAGAGACATGGGCTCCTTGGAGGCAGGGGCAAACTACATTTTTAATTTGTGTCCTTATCCAACATAGATAACAAATATGGGGAGAGGTCCCTCAAAATAGATGGAAATCCCACTGGACTTGCAGTGAAACTTCTGCTGGTTCTCTGAACAGCCTGGACTGAGGAAAATTACAAACTAGGACATAAAGCACGATTTTGTGACTGTTTACAGACCCTGAGGCTGAGCTAATTCTTCTAAACAATTTTTTCCCTTATCCCCCATTTTTTTTTGACATGGAGTCTTATGCATCACATCCCAAAGAGTTACATTAAGTTGCTTCTTTAAAATAAAGAATCCAAAATTTTGCAAAATTTTATGCAAAAATTATTTCAGCTGTAATCCGAACACGTATTAAAGAGCTGTGGCTGGGATTATTATTATTAAATTTAACATTTTGGTGTCTAAAGGTGCTTTTATTTCCTAAGTTCATCATAAGCTAAATGCTTATAGCAATATTTGAAAAGGTGTCCACAGACAGCTAGAGGCAGGGGCAGGGCAGACAGTGATCATGATCAAAGCTTGAGTTTACATACTCGTTCTGTATTTTCAGTGGTAGTTATGTATCTCTATAAGGACTACAATTCTGACACTGAAGCAGAAAAACAAGATGCAGTTTCTAAGGAGAAGGGTAAGCAACACATTTATTTTGCATGGATGAGAAAAATCAGAAACGTTTACCATAAAATTTGCTGGATCTTATGTAGAATTTTCCATTTACGTGAGGTGGACTACTAAACAAAAGGCCTGAATAACAATTTCAGTATGATTGATAATAAGAATCTCCATAAAACATTTTTAGGTTTCAAGAAAGATGTAAACAAATAAAAGTCCATGCAGAAGCTGCAAAAGCAGTAGACATATATCACTTCTAGTTTACACATCTTTCATACAGATCCTTGACTGTGACAGGTAATTAAATGCTGCTTTCCAAGATTCATCCACAGTTAAATGACACATCTTGGAAGAAACAGATCTTTATGCCTCACCAAAATTACATTAGTTCTTCTTTCACTGAGAAAACAATTATGGACTTGAGTAGAAGAATGTATTTTATCCCTCTGTTGCTAGTGTTGTCTTATATAAATGTTGCTTGATGTTTGTTACACACAACTGAAATCAAATATTTCATTAATTCCTTATTTCCTAGCAGAACAAGCTACCTTAGAAATTTCTGAAAATATGAAACAAGAAGGTTGTATTTTGGCATAATTTTTACAGTAGTATCCTCAGCTAAGAAGCTGATGCTGACTTCAAGGTACACACCAAGTAAATAGAAACAAATTGGTGGAAATTTGTTTCCAAAAAGAAGCATGAATGTTTCCTTAAAGCTAATCACTCACTTGTAGCAGAAAGAATACAATAAAACATGAGAAAATAACTTATCACTTGATCTTTATGGCCATTAGCCAATATTTTGGGTTTCTTCCTCCATCAGAAAAAAAAATCACAACTATATCGCATTTCGTTTCATCAGTCTTGAATTTATGTAAATTCTGAGTACCTTGAGTCTCAGGTGCTTATCCATGTGGTGAAAGAACCTTAAAATATCACTGAACTATTAAAATATATTTTTATCTGTGGACTCTCCACCTGGAAATTTTAAGCTCTGTAAAGATAATGTATAATGAAAATCAAAAAGACTGACCAGATTATCTGTAGAGGTCTTCTACATTATAGTAAGGGGTTTTTTAAAATAAGTTCTTTGACTAGAACGAAGAGCTGTTTATAACAGAACATGTTAATCCATAGACAAGTTACAAGGAAGCATTGCTGATAGTGACTGTGATCATTAAACTAACTCCCTTCTGTAAACATGAAATACTAAAACAGAAGAACAGGAAAGAGATTTTGCTTCATAGCAGCCGGTCTTAATTGACCTTTCAAATTCTCAGCACAAAATTGTCTTACCTTCATTCAGTCTTCTTTTGTTGAAAAAATGCCAACATTTTGGACTACTTTAAATATTATTAGAGAGCTGAGAAATGAAGAATGTAGTGGGGCTTATTTGGATCTGAAGAAAGATCACATACTGAGATACTTATCAGAGTGTTTGTGCACACTTCAGAAGACAAATATTAGAAAATGATCCAATAATTTATCTTCAGATTATCATTATGTCAGCTTCCTTAAGCCTGTGGTATTTACAGTGTTTATTCTTACCTCAAATGCACTAATGAAGGAATATTTCCCCTGAGTAAACAAGGTTTAAATACATAAAAATAAAATGGAAAATACTGAGATTGCAGAGCTTTGGTTTTATATTGAAGTTAACAAAACTGGAGACAGTAAGTGTTTTATAAACTGATGTAAAACTCAAAAATATCTTTCAACATATTTAAATGTATGATAATCACCACTTTAAATAGTCAATATGTGCTTACATAGAGAATAGTTTAAGTTATGTAGAAACATACTTTTGAAAGACAATTGCAGGCCACAATGAGAAGAGCCTTTCTTAAAATGTCCCTGAAAATACTGCCTTTGGGGTTTTTTGAGGGTGTCTTTTAAAGATGGTGCCTGCAATTATTTCAGCTTCATAGGAAAGGCAGTTCTTGCTTCTTCTGCTGGTCCATGTAAAATGGGAATAAGTATTGTGTCCTATTAACAGTAACACAGTCAACAACTTCTTACTTAGTGTCATGTAACACCACTTTCTAACCCAGCATCATAAAGTAGAAGAAACTTACAATGAAGCATTTAATATCCAATTTTTCTAGAACACCTCCAGATGTCCTGTAACTTATCAGCAGGAATCCACACTTTAATTTGGGACTGTTTATTTGGTTGGGGATTTCTGCAAGAAGATGAGGGATGCACATTATGCTTTCCTCTCTTGCCATTTCACAGGCAGTAACTAGCTGAGAATAAAAGGGCTTCCTAAAACCATGGAGTCTCAAGACAGAAGGACACAGCCACGGTGGTGACAGCCTGAAGGGTTGTGCCATATCTTGGGCAGGTACTGGGCTGTGAGTACATGAAAAGCCATTCAAGTAGGGGAACAGGATTTCTCCTGGAATAATCTGCCATCGTCTAGCTGGGATGTGAGGGAGTCAGTCCTGATTTGTGCCACCCCCCTGCTTTACAAATCCTTTCCTCTAAAATCAAGGAAACCACTTCTTTGCTTTTAACAGTTTGTCACAATTGTAAGCTGTCGCTCCATCAAAGGATGTAAGAGTGACAAGCAAAAGGTGGTGAATATTTTATTCTTCTTGCAGTCTCAGCTGGAGGAACTTCCCCATCCATTGCAGCACTCTGGGACTCTTTTAATGCTCCAAAGATTGACTTACCCCAGAACAAGCAACACATGGTCCATAATTACTTCTCACACCTTGTTTCCTCCCAACAACACTGTTGAAAAATCTGGGTTTTTAATAATTTTCAAGCCAGTTACCTCTAACTGGACTTCCTAACAGCAGGTCCTCAACAGCCAGCAGATGTTGCTACTGAGCAGCAGAAAGGACAACACCCTCATTTCCTCCAAGGCTCAGAGTAAGCTGGAGCTTGGTCTGTGTCTACAAGCCCAACCCCAAAGGTTGACCTTGAGTAATTTGTGGTTAGAGTTGCATGAAGGAAGTAGGGAATCCTGAACCCATTGAGACATGGGGGAGCTGAATGGACAGCAAAGTAGACCTTGGAATAGAAAATTCTCTTCAGTATTAGGAATTTTCTGATCGTTTGTGGTTTTAAAACTTGTAACACCACATGAGTGCTAGACCGCTGATTTCAGCTAACACTCATCAGCTTTATTCCAGTGTCCAATCAGTACATTTAAGTCTGTCAGACATTCAAAGACAAATGCTCTTTTAAGCATTTTGATAACCATTTCAGGCACTTTTTCAAGTAATGCCCTACAGCAGTGCGTGGAGTGTCCATCCGTAAATTGTTCCGCTCAGACTGGGAACTGCATGAAGAAATTACAATTCCTCTAGAGATCATCTTTTCTCATAGAATATGTTGTAAAAAATACTCAAGGAAGTAAATTCAAAGGGACTTTCTTATCTTTTCTTTTTCTGGACTCTACGTTGTTCCTGTTAGCAGAGAGAATGATGGTTTGCATAACGAAGTCATCTTGTCTCCAGTTGAGATCACTGCAGGTAGCTGCACTCAGGGAATTTCCATCTGCTGTGGAAGGGGTCAATACCATAAGATGACATCTTCATAAAGGGAAGTGATTGTGCAAACTCAATGGCTTCGATGTGAACGTTGACCTATTTTGCAAATACAGTGTCAGCGGTGGGGAGGGGAGGAGAGGTGAAGTTTCCTAGGGAATTTTTTTTGTTCATTTTCTATTGCTTATTTCTGCTAAAAAGCCATTGATCTGGCATCTTTTGAGAAGGAACAGGAAACTGACTGTGCAATGACAAAAAAAATTCCTGGAAAACTGAAACTTCAAAATGCAGCTCTGCCTTTTTCGCTCACATTAGTTCATTCAAAAACTCCCCTGAGTTATCCCTGGGGGAATGAAAACACTGAGGGGAAAAAAAAATCTCATTATCTAACTCGATTGCTACTTAAACACTAGTCAGCTCTCTGGATGGTGTTTATGGTTCCTTATTAGTCCTGTCACTGATGTATATTTTCAGAGGAGAAAGTACATCATTTAGCAAGGAACTCTGAGTAACTTTAGACTAGGAAGCTCATCTACCTTCACGTTAATGCATGGACAGAAACCACTTCTGCAGTACTTGCTCTGTCCCCCAGCTAAAGCTTTACCTTGAGAAAACTGTGCTCCAGACATGCAATATAGATCTACTTGAAAACCTGACTCCTCCCCATAAATCACAGAATCATAATATTGTTAGGTTGGAAAAGATCTTTCAAAACACTGAGCCCAACCTCTAGCCAAGCACTGCCAGGTCCACCACTAAACCAATCCCCTTGTCCAGATCACCAGTGGAGGCATCAAACAGAACTGGCCCCACTACTGAGCCTAGAGGGACCCATCAGACCGAGGCTCCAGATGGATTTAAGTCCATTCAGCACCACTCTCTGGGCCCAACTCTCTGGCCAGTTTTTAATCCAGCAAGCAGTGCACCTGTCCAAGCCATGGACAGCCAGCTTCTCCAGGATAATGCTGTGGGAAATGGTGTCAAAGGCTTTACCAAAGCCTAGGTAAAAAACATCCTCAGCCTTTCCCTCATCGACCAGGCAGATCACCTTGTCACAGAAGGACACCAGGTTGGTCAAGCAGCACCCACCTTTCACAAACTCATGCTGACTGGGCCTGAACCCTAGGTTGTCCTGAACATGCCACATGATGGCCCTCAGGAGATCTGCTCCACGACCTTCCTGGGCACCAAGGTCAAGCTGACTGGGTTGTAGTTCCCCAGATCCTCCTTCTGGTCCTTCTTGTAGATGAGCACCACGTTTGCTGACTTCCAGTCAACTGGGACCCCCCTGGTGAGTCAGGACTGCTGGCAAATGATGGAAAGTGGCTTGGTGGACAACTTGGTCATCTTCCTCAGAATCCTTGGGTGGGTCCCTTCTGGCCCCGTAGACCCCTGTGTGGCTAAGTGGTGTAGCAGGTTGCTGATCATTTTCCTCCAGAATGTGGGGGCTTCATTCTGCTGCCCATCCATGTCTTCTGGCTCAGGGGGTGGAATACCTGGAGAACAACTGATCTTAGTATTACACAGGGAGGCAAGACATTAAGTACCTCAGGCTTTTCCTCATCCTTTGTCATTATGTTTCCTTTCACATCCAATAAAGGATGGAGATTCCTTAAGCCCTCCTTTTGTTGCTAATGTATTTATAGAAACATTTTTAATTGTCTCATAAAGCTCCCTTTTGGAGCTCACAGGGAAATCCCTTGCAGAGCTGGTTTTGAGTTGCCTTTTTCCATCAGGAAATGTCAAAGTCTGAAGTTTCCCTGCAGAAATAACCCTTTACTAACCCTCCTGAAACAACGTAGTACTGTAGGACTGACTGAACCCAGGATGCAAGAAATATGGATGAGTAATGGGATGTATCTCATGTGGTATGTGCAGCAAGTTTTACAAAAGTGTCATTTCCAGCCAAAGGTAGAACAGAGATATTGTTTCGTCCATTTTGTAAACAAATGGCCTTTATTATGTTGCTAAATACTGAAGCATGTTTTACAAGAAAAATAAATAAATAGATTACATAAATTCTAAAAGCCTTATCTGTCTTCTTTGCTGTTTAGACATATATAGATTGCTATCTCTCTAAACCAGCTTATTTGCTAAATAAGGGTATTGATATCCTGCTTGAATGAAGTAGGATAAACTAAAACCTAACAGACACATGTATTCAGCAAAAAACTAAGATGTTGCATGGTGAAATATTACAACACTTACAGCACCATTACCAAAAATGTTAAGAGTATAACATTTACATTCAATATCTCATTATTTTTTCTAATTTAGTCAAGGCCTGAGACAAGGGCCTAGTGAAATCCTACAGAAAAAGAACAAGCATTGCTGATGCCACGTCTCCATGGCAGCACAGCTAATTTGGCAGGACAGCCCAGTGCACAGAAAGAAAAAGAGGTTATTTACAAAGATATCTTTGATAAAAAGGGCTTTGGGGACAGGAAAATAGTCTGGGGGGTGGAGAAGGGGGGGTTGTCACAAAACGTTCCAAACCTTTAAAACAAATTCTTTAAATGAGTGAGACAAAATAAATTGAAGAAAAAATGTCTTGAGTCAGTAAGCACAGTGAGTTTCATCTTTGTTTGTTGTTGTACAATGCTATAAACCACACTGAATGGCCCAGAATAACATTAGTGGTTCTGTGTATTGTAACCACTTCAATCAAGGCCTTTTGTTTTGAATCACCTGCCCTGCCTGCATTGGAGCCCCTTTTATAGCCCAGTCGCAGCACAGAGATCTAATTTAGTTCCACATACAAAAAGAAGCAAGGAAGAAAATATACACATCTCTTATGCTCCTTGCCTGAATCCACGAGACAACAACTGGGACAACAAATAAACCGAAATGGCTAAGAGAATATTTTAAAATTTCCTCAGCTTATGACGCACAAGCAATTTGTAAATGATATTGTTACGGCATTCCTGAAGGATGCAGTTGCCCAGCTGGACACGTGAAGGTCACCTCAGCAGTGGACATGCTTTCCACCCCTGTGAAGAGAAGAGGGGGCCAAGGAGGGTCCACCCTGAAGCCCAGAGAGCCACGGGCACAGGGCTGTTGTTAGCTCCCGTGGAGACGGGAAGGGCAGAAGCGCCTCAGAGGATTCGATGTGGTTGATATTCTCTAGCAGAGAGCTCGCTTGATGTCGCAGGAAACGTACCGAGACTCTGCCTTCAGCCTTGTCACAAGCCTTTCCCAGTCCCCTTCCACGTTTTGACTGTAGAAAGAGCTTGGTGTATAGGCCCACAGTGGTTAGTAAAGCAACAGAGGAGCATTTCTGTTAAAAATAAACTCTGGCAGACATTGAAGTGCTGGTTTCATGTTATGAGACAACCTCGGACCAAGGAATGCACGACGTCTACCACTGTGTGCTTCTTTGATCACTTTTCTTCTAGCTTACTGCAAAAGGATGACATTTACCCCATCAATTCCCTGGCACGGAGTGGGGCTCAGACAGAGGCTGAGTACCTTGGGCTTTTGTGAGGTGGTTCGTTTGCCAGAGACATAAAGAATTCATGTGGGAGCAAAATGTCCAAGGCTAATCATGCTCCCTTACAGTGTCATGAACCAGAGCCTGCAACATCTAACCAGGCAGGTGTCTTTCCAGCACAAGGTCACATCCAGCATGTGATGGGGTCATGTCTCTCTGCACCACGGGTACAACTCATGCTCTTTTGTGTCCTCGATGCCACAGCAGTAAATTTGACATTGCTCTAAAGGCAGCATTGTAGCGGATAGTCTGCAGATGCGCATATAAATGTGGGGTTGATGCTAGTGAAAACATCATACAAAGTGTGTGTGTGTGTGTGTGTGTGTGTGTGTGTGTGTGTGTGTGTGAATTATATAGGTTCAGGGTGTGTCATATAGGTTCAGGGTGTGAATTATCAAAACACAACCATAAACTTCAGAATAGGCACCCATGAAAGATAAGCATGAGATCCTCTTCGTGGGGCATCTTCGGAGCATTCTGGTCTTGACTGAACCTTTCTTCTGGAGGAAATTAATTTCCATTTATAAACAAAAGGAAAAAAATATATTCCAAGTCACTTATCTGGGTCCCTCATTAATTTCAAGTGTGGTGTTACCACTTACTAAAGAAACAATCCCACTGGTTTTCCGTCTGCTTGCTACTTTCTACTATGAACGATTAATGTCTTAGAAAATTAACTTGCAGATGAAAGAAAAGAACAGCCCGTGGAAGTTGAATAATGACCTTATTTTAAGATTTTCCCTTGAGTAACCCCCACTGTTGTCTCTTACAAATGCAGAAAATTATACGTGCACATCTTTAATGTCTTTTTTGAATGTTGATGAAATGATTAGTGATTTGGAAAAGCCTGTGCAGATGAAACAACAGCAGCAGGAGTAGCAGTCAGTGATATTAGCTAGAGACAGCAGTCTGGGAGCTGCTGTTCTGCAGTTCAGAGAGAAAAATTAGCATGCTAGATTATAATTAGCAAACTAGAAGCAAATTAAGATAATATGATCTGGGGTTTGGAAACAAATCAGCTTAACAAATTTAGAAAACGCAGCTTTCTTCACAAGTTAGAAGCAATTACTCATTGCATGTTGGTACCTCATACACTTATCCTGCAAAGATGTGACAATGTGCAGTATCTAGTTGCTGAGGCGACCAAAGAGATCTTATCATTGCACTTCACAAAGGGGAGCCTTTCTGCTTTGGTAAATTAATTCCCTGGGTCCTCTCTCACTCCTCTAGCACCTGGTGGTCCTATTCTTGCTCTTGGACCTTGCTGGACACTTTTTAGCACTGTCTACAAAAGCCTTCTCTGCTGACACAGAAAGGCAGTGGAAGGCAACTCTTTCTCTTTTGGGTGCATATGCCAGACACGGTCTGGGCCAGCCATTACTGCCTGCTTCAAAAACGCATTTCATATATGTCCTTAGACAAGTCTTGTAGTTTGCCTTCTTCCTCACCCCAGAACCCTCTTGTACTGCTGTTTAGAAATTACATAAACACTGCAGAACCTACGTTAAACGTGATGTAAGAAATGTTTTCTCTTAGTAGTAAACAGTCCTTTCCATTTCTCACATAGAATGCAGATTTCGTGGACCAGATGGCTTGAAAAGTCACATAGCTGTAAATGGCACATCACTATTGACCTTCCAGGAAACAGACAAGAGTCTTCATTCCGTGATCCTTGCACACACATGTAACAGGGGAAGGGAATAATCTTTTTCTGCTCCCCTTCATGTCTTGATGGAAGACAAGGAAGCGTCACAGCCCATGTAGGCAGGAAATACAGGATTAGTCCCTCTATGAAACACTTCAAAACCACCACAGTCACTTTGCCCTATTTTTCTGAGCTTGCCTTGATGTTTCAAAGGTGGAAAGAAGGCTGCGTGGCTCTTTCCAAGGGTAACATTTCCCGGTGTGCCCTGCATGATAGGAAACCTGCTGATGGCATTGTTGGCTTCTGGAACCAGATTGCCTTGAACTTCTGGATTACTGTGACCTTCCCTCAGGATGGACAAACAACTTCATACCCAGCCTGGCTCGGCACCAAGAAAGATATTGTAGGACTTTTCTTAAGGAGAACGATGTTTGAATTTTCTCTTTCAGATAATTCCCCCTTCAATAACTACAAATGAAAATTGGAGGCTAAAGACTTCAGTTCTGCTTCACTCTTTGACCTGCTTGATGATGGGGTCAGGAGGTATATGCTCTTCGAGTTTGTTCAAGAGGCCATGCAAAAACCAAACACAATCTCAGCTACATGACTGGGAGACAAACTTTCAGTTTACAGACAAAGAATTTCAAACTGGATTTTTAAATTGTAGCTCCAGATGGTCTGTAAGTACAAGATGAGTTGTTGTATCCAAGTTGAGGACCAAGAGAGGATGAATGTAGTCAGATGTCAAGGAACACATTCCCTTGATATGCTTTCTTACTCTATCAAGGTATGTCCTGTTTTCCTAAAATGGCAAAACTGTCTACCAAATTAAACAACTTGTTGATCCTATATCCTCCTTTTACTGGGGTATCTTTTTTTCATAGTACTGATCATGTCCAACAGACATCCTCAGCTACTGACCACATCCAACTGACATTCTCAGCAGGTTTTGATTCTAAACACTAATGTAGCACAGAAAGGATATAAAAAGTTAATGAATGAGAGAGAAGGAATTATGTACGGAGCTCCAGGGGAAGACTCAGTAGATATAGGTTGGATTTCAGGCTTTGCATGGGTTTCCCACAAAATGTTGGTCAAAAATCAATCCATTAAAATGATAATTAAAACAAGGCCAGGGCAAAGGACTGAAGTACTGGCTCACAATTGTCTACACTGTTTAATTGTTAACACGCTCTTTCACATGGCTTTGGCCCATGCTGACTTGATTTCCCCCAGACAATGTCAATGCTCAGTTCAGAGGACAGCATGAAGCAGGGACTGCCCCAGCAGGCAGCTTGGACAGAAGAGTTCCCCCTTCTCCAGACACCATGGGGGAGTGCTTAGCCATGTGGACACAAAACATACCGTCACTGGCCTGAAGGGCTAGAGAATAGGCCCTCTCCCACTTTATTTTCTTGTGTAGATATAGTAATTTCATCTTTCCTGCCTTGCTTTGTCTGCCCTAATTAGACTATAAATTCTTTGGAATGAAGCAACCTTTTAATATGTATTTGAATGATGACTGACACAATGAGATGCCAGCCTTTGCTGGGGGTTGCCTTTGCTACTGAAAGGACTATTAAAGAAAAAAATAAAATAAAGAAAAAATAAGGACGATTATTCAGCTCTCAAAACAGCTCTCAGTTATTCCTCTTTTAAATCCACCCATGTCAACAGCATATCTTCATCCTACAGTGGGGCTTTACAGCTGTCAGAATTTGCAGTCTCAGGACTGCAGCACATGTTAACTCTGAACACGCAACAGCAGGGACTGAGAACACAAGTAAACTGTACCCAGTGATCTCTCACCACCACCAGAATCATTCTTGTGGCTCAGTCCCTTGACTGTCCTACATCATGAAGTTCTCACAGGGCCTTTGGTGGTGGCCTCATGCCACCAGCAGTCTGAAAGGACCCACATGCAGAGAAAAGCCTAAAAGCCTTTGTTTGGGACTAGACTGTTCCTGTTGCTGACCTCAGGTCAGGACAGCAGCACGGTTAGCGTCCTGGTAGAAAGGCAGTATTAAAAACAGGCATTTGCTACTTGCCTCGAATTGTCTCATTGCTTCTTGGCCAACCTCACAAACAGCTCATCAAGACATCCGCTTGGAGAGATAGAGAAATTAAAAGTATAGAGAAAAAGGGCTCTGTCAAAAGCAGACTGAACTAAATTTCAGTAAGGCTGAAACTTAGTCTGGTTAAGAGCAGAATTGGATCTCTTCCAATGCTGTTCTTAACCAGACTAATTTTCAACCTCACTGTTACTGACAGCCTCTCCTCCAACACTCCTCTCTCAAGAGCCCTTAGACTCCATCTTACTCCAGAGTAACATGTTAACTTGCTAGAGAGGCAAAGAGCAGAAAATTCTTCTTCATTGCCCATTCCTCATAACTCTGGCTCTTCCAAACATACATTTCTAGCTGTGGGCTAACTCTCTAGAAGTGTCTTTCATCCTTGGACGAGGCAAGATATTACAGATGTCATTCTACATTAGTATATATCTCCACCCTGCTTAGGAGAACGTGCCCCTCGTCCAGCCCCTCTGCAGTACTTGTGCTGGTGGCCAGTGGCAGTGGGTGGGCACAGCCCTGAGGTGCAGGGGCAACAAGGAACCAGCTCAAGGGCAGACAAGGGCTAGAAGCCTTGCTGGGCAAAAGGAACCAGTGCCTGTGCTTCACACACGGGAGCAGCACTTACTGTCAAGGTTTCCCATGGCACTTCAAAGCAGGAGCGGTCAGGGGTCTTCTGCCTTCCCTGGGACCTTTGATGTACCCTCAGGAGTGAACTCATTGTGCTGTGCAGGTAAGGCTTTCGAGAACCTGAAAGCTGTTTGTGTTTACAGCCACACCTGACAATCCACCTGGATATTACTCAGCAACAGAACAGCTCCAGATCAGAGTGTTCTTTGGCACTGACTATTACATCGCTGGTTTGTTGTCATTAATGACATTAAAATGCCAAACTTGCCCCCTGTTTGCAAACTCTCTGTTACACAAATCAGTTTATCTGCTCGGGATCTCCCCACAGTCACATACTGGCAAAGAGATTGCAAACAGCTTGTACTTTTGACCTCAAATGCTGTGCTTCCACAGTTGAACTCAGCAGAATAAATCCTGAGTTGCCCCAGGAGAGTTTGAAAGGAGTTTTTAAGAGTTGTGTATAGCTCCTGATGTTCAGATTGCTTTGATATCTTTTCCAAATGAAATAATTTTGTCAGAGAGAGTTAGTTCTGCCCGAGGTGTGCCAGCCACTCTTAAGTAATGTAGCACTTTTGCCTTCTATAGGATACAATACAACTGATGCTCTATAGATGAACTTGTTTAGGAGCTCTGGGATCAATCACGCAAAATGCTTCTCCCTCTAAATTCCCATGAGAAGATCCCAGCTCTGCAATAGCAGATCCTAAGAACAATCCTAGCATGCTAAATTATGCTTTGACCTAGTCAAATATGTAACTCCAACATAGCAGCAATACAGCCACAGCCAGTGCTCATGAAAGGACTACATTTTCTTGCTGAGAAATGCTATGTTGGAGCACACTGGGAGACCAGTGAATTGTGGCACTGAGCCATATTAACCTCTCCCTTTAAAAATTTTGCAGAAGGGAAACTCCAGCTTGTTTCATTATGTCAAAACCCATCATGGCTTTAAAAAAAAATCCAGGTCACCGGTAATCATAAAAGTGATTAAAAAGAAAATTTCTGGCAACTGAGGATGGTCAGCTAGGGAGAAATACCCACTGGATTTCCTCCTGGCAAGGTGTTCCAGCTCTCTCTCCCCATTCTGCTCTGTGCTATAGCTTCTCTGCTCCACAGACCACACCTGCTTCTCATTACTTCAAAAGATCTGGCGTGTTAGACTCTCACTCCGTTTTTGTGACTGTTGCTGTCAGTGTCTAGGCAATAGCATCATAGAAGAACAGAATGGTTTGGGCTGGAAGGGACCAAACCCTCCTGACACAGGCAGATGCCACCTACTAAATCAGGTTGTTCAGGGCCGCATCCAACCTGGCCTTGACCCCTTCCAGGGATGAGGCATCCATAATGTCTTTGAACAATTTCTCATTTACCTGCAGTTGTCCTTAGGCTCCTCTCTATGCAGACTGCTTCCTCCCACCCTGTGCCTCTATTCCCTGAGGAAGTGTTATGTCTTTTTCTTTATACCTGTTATTTGCAGTCTGGTAAGCTCTCCCTGGGAAAGAAGACTGCAGGCAAAGCAGCAAAGCTGTTTTCTCAGGGACAGTGTTTGCTTTCTGGGAGCCAAGAATGCCCCATGGTGCTCTCAAGGCCAGCATCCTGGATGACATGGCCATGGAGCTTACGAGACTGCACTAGCCATAAAAGTGACAAGAACTGGGAAATTCTGGGGCTTTCAAGGTGTCATCAGAGGGTGGCTCAAGAATGAGACAGCTCTTTGTCTGATGGGCTTAGATCATTTCACAAACCTGCCAGCAACACACAGCCCATGCTACAGCTGTGAGGGCTCAGACTCCTTTCCCCTCACTCCCTCTAGTTCCTGCCTTCCCTACCGAGCACAATCATTGCCCACAGCACATCTACAAACACAAAACGTGGATAGAAAGAAGCACCTATGCCCTTAAAAACAAAATTGTTGGCATTTGCATACATCCACAACTCTGTATGTTCTTGCTTAAAACTGACAGCCAGACACTGTCAAAATATAAAATCCACAGATTAACAGTAAATCCACAGATTAACACTGAATAAAATCTTTTCTTCCTTCCTTTCATTTTTCCCCTAAGAAAAGTTGCCTGAGTTATATTCTTGTTATCAGCTGTTTGAAATAATTCTTTCGAACATGTTGCCATAGCCAGCTTTTGTGAGTGCCTGCACATTAGGATGCTGAAGGAACAAGCACACACAGGGCATATTTAATAGCTTTTTGCCTATCTTCCCTTACTCCATGCAGCCAACATTTTTTTTAATAAATCACTCTGTGAACTTCTGTGCTGGCTGGTAAATCAGCAGCCAGGATAAAATATCATATGGCTTGAAGTGCTTTGCCTTGCAGTTCTGGATATAGTTCAAGAGGATGAGATCATTTCACCATTTTCATCATCCCACACACATTATACATGCTGGGGATGACTTGAGCACATGCAGTCTCACTGACCTCATGCTGAGCTCCTAAACTCTTCCCACTGTGGTACCAAGGTGTTGAATGGCTCCAGCTACAACTAAATCCTAAGCCATACTTCAGCATGCTGGTGGCATAGCAACATCTCCAGGCTGGGGACACAGGCTAGGACATACTTGCTCTCTGTGCACTTGAGAGGTGCAGACCCCAGACAGAATATTTCTGCCCTGGTCTCTACAGCTGCAGGTCCGAGGCATGAGGATGGTGTCCCACAATCAAGGACAGTCTCTTGCCAAACAGAGCGTACACGCTGTTGGCTCTGATGCAATGTTCACCTGATTGCCATACCCTGTCAGTCTTGGACCATTGCCTGGGTTAGCAGAGGGCTGCTCTGGGTTGTGAGCTTACTTGGGGAAGTACAACAGCTTTGGAGGTTTCCACAGCTTAGTGTCACCACTTGCTGAAGAACAAGCAGTTCTTACCTGTTTTATACCCAGAAAAACAAGCAGGTCTTAAGAGTGTAGGATGAACTTGACACTCCTAAACGTTGCCTAACTATGCATTACTCTCATAGTCTCTGTTCAAAGCACAGTTTACTGTCAAGGTCCCTCTCTACATTCTACATCAAATCTTTCCCCTGCCTGATCTTAACTTAGCCTAGCTTTAGTAATCTGGGATAAACATTTTGTGTGTTCTGTGTGTCTGGCTTATCTCGGAGAGAATATCTGCTTTTATAGTCAAGACATTTTAGAACAACTGACTAGTTTCTGAGAAGGAATTTAGAAACATAGCTTTGTCCATGTTAGGGGGAAAAAAATCAAACTAACACAGTCTTACATTTGAAAAGCTTAATTACCCCTGTGTGGGAGCAGAGACTTTGGATACGGAGGCAGGGTATGGAGAGGTAAGTAGTTTGTCTGTTATTCCCACAAAAGTGCTGCCCAAAGTTAGTTGCCTCTTAGCAAAGCAGCAATTTAATTCTTAGCAGGGATTTCTGCAGTCTTAGCATTTACATTCCCCAAAGACCCGCTGACTGCACAGGCTCAAGCCAGGGAAGCTCATCTGGAGGCAGAACAAGACCTTTCCCAGTGCCACAGCTGGAGCATTTGAAATAAGAATGAAGGAAGAAAACTTCTCCCATCTGTGCTCCAAACACCACAACTGCTGGGCCCAATCTGCCAAGAAAAGAGCAGTTTGTAGTCAAACAGAATAAAAATTAGTTCTGTGGGCATAAATATGGCCAGGAACTGTAGGAAGGGGTGTAAACACTAAAATGGATAGAGGCTGGTAAGGAGAGGGTGCAGACACTAGCTGGGATGAGGATCCATGGCTAGGTGGGAGACTAGTGCTGCAGGAGGGAAAACAAGGCCTCATTTTCCATCAGCACAGCAAGGACTGAGGCCTTGTCTTCCCAGATACACTTATTTCCCTATTCCAGACTCCTCCTGGGTTGCTAAGATCTTCTCCTTGACCGCCTGGGACACAGGGTGTAGCACTGCTAAATGGTGAGAAATCCTTCCAGCTGCCCTTAGCCCATGCTGGGAGCTCTCCCCCCAGGGCTCTGTGAAATGCTGCCAGATCAGAAGCTGATGGATGCCAGCCAGCAGCCAGGGCTACCTGGAGTTTGTGATCCCTGCCATGTGTCAGCCTACCTGCAGTCTGGAAACAGCTCCCTATGCCAGCCAGGAGCCATCTGAAAATTGCTGCTATTGCAAGTCTTCCAAAGCAATCTCTGCTATAATTTTCATGTCTACACAATAAATTGTAATATCCTACCTTTATTTCTCTTCTGTTCCTCATAAGTAATTTTCTTGCAGGCTTGCATAGGGATTTGACCAAATAGATACTCTGGACAATTAAAAATGTGTATTCGTGAGTATTTAAATGTATTGAAATAACTTTTTTTCTCCATGACTCTAGTGTTCATTCAAGAAGTACAGACTCAAAAGACCTCAACTCACTTTTTTTAGGGACCAGGCTTTTCAGTAAGAGTAAGAAAGTACACAGTACTGTGGTTTCAGGGCAGCTGCTTGTAAAGGACAAGATCTTCCGTATTTCTCCTGTACAGTAGCACGAGACAGACATAAGGCAATGATTGAAGTTATGCAGGAGTGACTACAGACATGACAGCTGCTAACTTAGATAAACGTTCTTGATGTTTGCTAATTTCAGATCAAAATATGTAACAAGATTTTCTGGATGAGTCAGATGGAGGTAAAAGATGTCGGTCTTATCTTAAAGTCTTTTATGCATTCTGGTTCAAAACCGCTTCCCACCTCTATAAAATCCACAATAGGCTGAACTTCAGAGCCTTCCTTCAAGGTACAAGGATGTTTAACTATGTGACAATCAAACTGAGTCTATTAAAAACGTCTTTTATTATTTCTGTTAAGTATGACACCTGTTCTCCTACATATGGGAAAATAGTTCTCATAAGCATTGGATTTTACAGCCATGTGAGACCTCAGTTAAAACCAGCATGGAGGCTCTGATGCCAGGAAATGTCACTTCTCTGAAAGAGGTTGTGGTGGGAAGGGATCTCTGGAGATCATCTGACCCAATTCCCATGCTCATGCGGGACTCTGTCCACTCATGTTCTAAATATCTCTAAGCCTGCAGATTCCACAACTTCTCTGGGAAACCTGTTCCAGGACTCAGTCACCCTCATACTAAAAAGTGTTCTCTATTGTTCAGACAGGACCTGCTGTGATTCAGTTTGTGCCCATTGCCTCTGGTCCTGTCGCTGAGCACACTGAGAAAAGTCTGGCTCCAACTTCTTTACTACCCCCTCAGATATTTATATTTATATATATACATAAATATATGAGATACCCCCGAGCCTTCTGTCCAAGCTGAACAGTCACAGCTCTCTCAGCCTCTCCTCATCTATTAGATGCTCCACATCCATAACCACATTAGTGAGCCTTCCCTCCAGCATATTCATGTCTCTTCTGTACTGGACAGCTCAAATCTGACCCCACACTCCAGGTATGGCATCGCCAAGGCTTAGGAGAGGGAGATCATCACATCCCTTGACCTGCTGGTAATGTTCCTGCTCTTCTACTGTCATAAAAGACAAAGATGGACATTTGTCACTATTGCTAGAACAGACCACATGGTAGCCAGCATGGTATCCTGTCCTGTAGGCTGACAGGCTACAGTCTGGCCATTGGGACACCCCATGTGCCAGAGCAGAATGCATGTATAAGGTACATTGAGTAGCCTCCAGTTAAATGTACTTGCCAAATACACCCCACCGTGGCATAGTGCAGTGACACCACCAGCACAAGTTGTGATCAGCTGGAGCAACTGAAAACACAAAAGGCTTTTGGCACAGAGTTTTAGATTTGCTCCTTGCTTTTAGCTGCACAGATTTTTTTTTCGGCTTGCTGTGGTCTCTGCCAGCCTGTAGCTATGACAAGCAATATTTTTCCTCCCCTCTTTGAATGACCCAAGTGAGGGGTGCTGTCAGCAAAAGCTGATGGACTGAAGCTGATGTGAGCCAAGAAGAAAGACTCTCTGATTATACAAAAAAAAAGCTTTTCCATAATGAGGAAATTATACCCTTTACACGAATATATATCTGCATAAAGGATTTTTTTTTTATTGCCCACATAAGCCAGCGTGGTAACATCCTCATTCTCAGCTGCTTTTTCAGGTGATGGAATGATGGAGTTTCAGGTGATGGAGTTGGAAGATTCATTAGGAAAATTATTTGAAATTATTATAACATTAAATATTATTATGAATACATTAAAAACATTACATTTCCCTTCCTCCCAGCCACTTCACAACTTCCTGTGCTCCCCTTGTTTTGGGAGGCAGACCTGTCTGAGGAAGCTTCTCCACTTTGCATTTACCCATGGAGAAAGATGACTGACAGAGCAGGACTCATGCTCCTGTCTAACCTATTGGAAGTGATCCCTTAAGCAAAGGGGTTTCCTCCTCTCTCCAGGCCAGCTCAGCCCTTGCTGTTGGGGTGCCCACAACACATCCTCTCACAGGAAACTAGTTCATGCCACTAATGTAAACGCTCTCCAGCAGAGACTGGTGCAATACACACCCACACAATGCCGTAGTGCAGATGGGGTTTTATTTTTCCTACCAGACTAGACTGGTAGTATCTGTATTATTCACTTCCTGCAGTAACCTGAAGAGCAGGACCTGTTGTGTCTGTGATTCTGGAATCTAGTCACTTCATTTAACTCCGTGAGGAGGAAGATTTTTGATAGGGAGGACTGTAAGACCTCTTCTTTTTTTGCCACCTTAAATAAAGGGGTTGCTGCTCCAAATCCACAGCATGAGCACATGAATGCCTTCCTCATGCTGAACAGGAGAGCCGTCAATGAAGGCTGGGTGGGAGTGGGCACCTTCTCTTTACACGGTTGTGAGAGTTGAAATTTTGGTGTGACAAAGCCCCACCTCAGATGGAAATCACCTGAAATACTGAATTATATGTGGAGGCTGCAAACCTGTCCCCTGTCACCAAACAAAAGAAATGACTCACTATCTGGGTGTTACACAGCTGCCTTCCCAGAGGGCTGCTTTTAGTGCATAAGTCACATTGTAAGACACTGAGATCACAGGATCAGACCCTGAGGTCTATCACATGAAGCCTCCTAGACTAAACCATGAGGTTGTGCAAGTCCAGGGCACTCCACCGGGGGAAATTAAATCTCTCTGCCTTGAACCCTCTCAAGATCTGAGAGGACAGCTCTGCAGCACCCAGCACATAATAGTTCAGGGGTAGGATGTCTAACACAATAGCACACCTGGCTTAAAGCTGCAGACATTTTGTTGCTTGATTCCTTCTTGACACATGCCCAGAAACAATGCTGATGGCCCCTGAGCTGGGCCAGCCACGCTCTTCCCTGCTCCTGGAGGCAGGCGATGCACAGCAGCAGCCCAGACAGCTGGAAGCAGCTCTCACAGGTGCCTTGTGACAGCCACATGTCCCCAGCCACGTCGCAGGGAGGCAATGGCACCAGAGCCCACCCCACCCCTTGCATTGCTGCACACCTGCACACACAAGGAAGGTGGCAGGGTTTCTGCAAACCCTGCCCCAACAGTCCTGCACCACTCAGGAATCCCCATCACCTTTAAACGCAGCAAATGCCACTCAGATGCCAAGAATTCATTTTGACAGGGATGATTTTCATCAGTGAGGACAACAGATCTCTTCTAGAGAAACCTTCTCCTTGTCACCGTGCCCGCAGCTCATTTGGGCAATGGCACTCTCCATGAGAGAGAAGAATGTGTCATTTCTCAGGGAGTACCTCCAGGGCTCAGCAGGCCCACAGGCACAGAGCACATGCTGAATGCACCAACCTTCCCAGCCCTTCAGCCCCAAGGAGCATTTCTCTGTGTACTGCTCCCCGGACTCACAGATCACCTCTGGTCCCTAAACTCTCCCTGCTGTCTTCACTGGAAGGACAAAAAGAAAAGACTCTGGGGACCAGCACACTTCAAAAATAGAAGTGCCCAAAAAAAGGCTACTCAGATAATCATCACTGTGCAGATCTTTAAAATTATACCCAGGCATCACATACACCATAAGAGTAGAGGAAGAGTGATCTTTCCCGAATTTGGCTTTTTTTGTGAATAGGGGATTTCTTCCACCCCAAGGAGTTGGGGGAAAGGTGATTGCTGAAGGTGCAGCCACATCACAGCGTAAAACAGGTCAGAGACTGTCTTCCAGTCCTGAGGCATGTTTCAAGAATGAATTGCTGAAACTTCTGGCCCTGCTTTCACTCCCCCCTTCATAGGATGTCCACATCCAAACTGCTGCCTGGGAAGAGCCGGTTAGATACCATCCTGGGAGAGGGAGAGCTTGCACAGATGGAAGGAAGTGTGTGGGCAGACATGGAGTCAGAGCTTTGACGTGTGCCCTGCCTCCTGGAGAAGACACGGCTGTGGCTCTCTGCTCTCCCAGCCTTGGGAATAGCAGAGACATTGTGTGACATATTCAGCCACTCTACTCTGCATTCTCCAAAGGACTTGGGTACTTGGTGCAGTCATCCCAAGCCCAAAAGACCAATGCAGTGGTTGTTTATCCACATGGAGATCACACCGACATTTCTCCATGATCCACAGGGGATTGGGGCAGGTGTCTCCCTCAGGTGGGTGGACCAGCTGTGATCCCGCAGCCCTCTTACAAGGGCTTTAGGCCCTGATGTATTTTTATGAAAGAAGGAATAAAAAATTAGTTAAAAAGAAAAATTCTCATCCTTGTCATAACATCCAAAACTCCCATAAAACATTTTCCTAGAATCTAAAGAAAAAATAAAGTGTACAAGGTTATAAACCTTTAAATCTGAGTTTGCCTGCAAGGAGGCCAAAAGCTAGCCAGACCGGAGTACTTGGGAAGCCCTGCAGCCCTCGGAGAAAAGAGCACAAAGCTCTCATTCGCTCTACTGTACCAGAGCTGCCTTCTGACACTGTTTTCGGGAACTTGCCAGCTCATTTTCTAACTTGTTTGTGAGACATCAACAGCCTCAAATTACAGCAGTCTGAACAGCCCAGTAAATATTTACACAAACCTGCTGGTGATGGTTTGAGCTGACATGCGTTACCTTTTGTGTTGGGGGGAGGCTATATTTACAGCCAACCAGCTAATGAACATGATCCCAGCCACGGTTTAATACAGATGGCTCTTTCAGCATTTGCGGCTTTCAAGTTACAGAGAGCACAAACTTCAATAGCCTTCGTTAGAAGGCTCTGTCTCAGCTCTCTCCGTTTTGTTTACAACCAGTCTCTCTTTGTGCAGTCAAGGGTTGACTAATGTTCAGCTGTTTGCAGCCAGCAATGCGGTTGTGTAGGACAGGGCTTGTTTCTTGTCCTTCTTTCTTTCTTTTTTCCTTTTCTTTTTTCCTTTCTTTTTCCTTTTGACACTGATGGCTTCTATTTTAAACTTACAATGAACGCAATTTCTGCAGCGTAGATTCATTTTTGCTTGAGTGGCATTTCTCCAGGCTGTCTCACAGGGCTGGAGCCTGGTATGGAGGGATTGTGGAAGGGCACAGGGAGCTTTGCCCAGACACAGACTCTGGCTGTGGGGCTTGTTGGAGGGCTGGAAGCCGTCCCTTTCCAGGGTCACCCCTTAGAGACACATTTTATCAACACCCAGGTCTCACTGGCAGCTCTAGGATTCCAGACTGCCCTAAGGAAGATGACTAAGAAATGTGAAGTTTATGCAGTCAGTATTTATTGTAACTGCACACTTTTTGTATCTTCTTTTTTAGCCATAATCTAAACCATCGACTGAAAATATCTCAGTTTTTTGCAGCTCAACGTCAAAGAAATATTTTATATAAATGACATAGGAAAATTGGAGGGGAAGGAAACTAATGAAGGAAATTTAGGCTGTTATTCTGACAATAATTTTGCATTGGTTGGTTATGACAGAAGCGTAGATAACCTTTTTCCTTACTGTCATCACACTTACAAAACCCCAGACTCTAAGAAACTCACTGATTCAAGACTACTTGTACTTAGTGGATCAACACTCCCAGTAGCAGACGGTCTGACAAATGCTCTGTGTTTGAGATGAACCAATTTTAGACCAGGCTGCACAATGCCAGAGTTTTAAACCTACACTACTCTCAAACTAAATGCAGGTGAGGAATTCTGAATGGTGAGGCATTGATGGTTTTAGAAAAATTTCTTGTATTGTGCAAGTGTCTTATGGGCTGGCAGAATCTAATGTGTCAGACAAAATCCCACCAAACCAAAGACGAATGCTGGTTTTCAAGTCACTGCACTCATATGCTGTCACTGTCCTGACAGCAGGTCTGACAAAGCACAGAAAATCTATTTGGTCAAATATCTCTCCTGAGAAAGAACAAAGGTACCAGCATCCTGAAAATATCTGACCTTTGCAAGCTTGGCCTTGGAAGTTCCCTCACAAATCTGGTGAAAATACAATAAAAGATAGCTCAGAGAGATTTATGGCTGCATAGAGCTGATCTGAAATCATTAATAGAAAAGAAGGTCATCTTTTCAGGAGAAGAAATGGCCAGTTCTCAAATGATGGGCTGCTCTTTACCTCCACAACAAGAAGCTCTTCCCATTGAAAGTGTCACCATTTCACTGCTATCATTGAATGAAAACAGCTGATATTCCCCAGTGGAGCAGGGTCCCATGGCATTGGCAACTGCTCTTGAGTTTTGAAGTAAAGACAGGTGAAAAGGCAGGTGACAATGGCCGGAGTAGGAACTTGATCTCAATCTGCCCTTTCTGATATAGGTCAGGCCTGCTCTTTTAAGCCCCATGCTGGACCAGAGTCCACTGTCTGCACTGAACATTTTGCTCCATCCAATAGCTTCCTGGAGTGGTTACACTACAGAATGGGTATTACACCTCATGGAAGCGGCAGCATTTAGTTAAGTGCTTTCAGAGAAGAAAAGCCTTGGAAACAACAGAATTACTTACTAGTACTTTGACAAAATGTTTGTTACCAGAACACAGTCTGTTAAGAGCTGTTCACAGAATAAGAGAGTTGCTGCCAAATATCCTAAAACAAAACTTTTAGGGGGAATTTTTGTTTTTAAGTAAACATATTTCAAGTGAGATCTGGAGTTTCAGATTCTGGTAAAAAGGAAAAAGGCTGATTAAAATAACATATTACCAAATGTTGTAAGAAAACTATTTGTCCCAAATAACCTGGTTGTTTTATCCTATCTTTTCTTACTCATGAATGTTCAGCTTCATGCTTTCATTTACCTCGGTGAGGAAACACCAGGTCTAGAGATCTGTCACAGAATAAGAACCATGTCTTTGGGCCAGGCTTCCTGCAGCTACGTGTGTCTATGGAGAGACTGCCTGCTCTACATTTCCCCCTGCCCTTTGTGTGTTGCTTGTCTGCTTCAATTATAAATACTCCAGGATAGGCAACTTATTGCTATGTACATCTGTCAGCCACCTGCCACGCTCTTCCTTGCCTCTAGATGTTCTGCCATAACAATAATTATTCAATGATACATGAGAACGAAGTATCTCTGAAAGGAGAGTATGTGGTCCTAGGAGACCTATGCTCACGTCTGTTTGCCAAAAGGAATTGGTTCCTACGTTTCTAGAGGAGATGGTAATTGTGGCTGCTTATCCAAATTTGTGATGGATGCAGGGATATCCTGTGAGAAGGCTTCAAAATGTTTCTGAATGATTGCAACCAATGAGACATTAGGGTAGATGGTGCTAGGGCGAGAAGAACAAGACTGTGGTGGGGAGGTGGGACCGCACTAAAAGATGGTCTTTCAGCCTTTTTCTCATTCCACTGTTATTTCCCCTCTTTGGCTGGTGGCGTAGCTGATTGAGAACTTCCCACTTTGATTTTCCACAGAAATATCCCATTTTGTAAAATCTCTAATTTGCTGACCTTCTCCCACCACTGGGGTTTGTACCAGAGGGTCTGTGAGCACTCCATATGAGATAACATCCCTCCCTGACCCCTTCCTGACACGGTCTGCTCGTGGGCCACCCAGTCAGGCTACAACATGCACAGGAATTTTGTACCTGAGTGTTTATCCAGGCTGTACCCAGACATGTCACTCACATGTATTGATTTTGGAATTACTGACAAAACTGCTTGTGATCTGGAAAGTCCCCTCTCAGTCTTTGGGAAGAGCCCTGTGTAATCAGGCAAGCAGTTCCCGGCATGAGAGCAAGCAGAAATTTCCTGAGTTCAGACTATTCTAATACCTCATTCTGATGACAATGCGCTAGCTCTTCGTGTGTCTCTGGAAGTGGTCAAACGCCATAAAGGAGAAAATGCATCTCCTCCAAGGACATGTGCAAGGTCCAACCTCAACCAGCTAAGTTTGCTGCGGAAGCCGTAAGCGCCTTCTGCTCCCGTTGAATTGTCGCTCCGGAGGGACTGTGACCCAAACTTGCTGCACTGGGGTATTCTGTTAGCCAGCTCTGGAAAAGGAACAGGGCCCAAAACAGTCCTAAGAGCAGTACTGAACCAGGTGAAAGACCAGTCTGTACCACACAAAAGAAAGCAGGAAGGAAGGACCTGGAAACTGAGTATCACACTTTTTCCATGAACAGAATGAAACATTTATGCAGGGATATCATTAGTACTACTTATGGTTACAGTTGTTCAGCATATCATAAAAACTTGTGGAGTAATCTAGGGTGGAAGAATTCTGCTCATAGTGCAAACCAAAAATAGCTCATATGAAAACTGCATTGCATTGACACAAAGATAAAACCCATGCAAGGATAGAGCAGGCTGTTGATACATGTTACTCTATGAATAGAGCAGTCTCCCTTAAAATTCAGGGATATTTTTAACATTTGATTTTATTCTTTCACATAATCTCCTTCTACAGAATTTGGACAGAACTGATTCAAATTTTTTGTCAACTCTTTCATCCGTCTTCATGACCATGTACAAAATAAGCCACTGAAGAAGGAACATACTGAACCAGAGTGATGACAATTCTGCTTGGCTGAGCTGAAATGGACAACATGCGTGTCCCAGATGGCTTCAAAAAGAATACATTCTGATTAAGGAGCAGTGGGAACATTTTCCAAGGACATTTGGGTGTCTTTTATAAATTTATAAGGCAGATGCTTCTCCTTAAAATCATCTGCCTCACAGACCTTTTTTCCCCCTCTACTCAGATATATAGGGATTAAACTTCTGTGAAATGAGTCCATTGAGTGAGTCCATTGCAGTTTCATGTACATGCTAAGCCCAGTTTTGCCATCTTCACAATGAAAGATACCCTTGCTGAAGAGCTTAAAGAGGAGGGGTTGGCTCCTCATCTCACAGAGGATCTGGGAATGGGAAGAAGCCAGAAAAAAGTGAGATCTGGTGGGAAGGACTCTCCTGTATTCGCACACAGTACCTAGAATCCATCTATGAACAGAAGAGAGACTGTTCGAAATTCTCCACCACTGTTGCAGGATTGCTGTTTTGCATTTTACCAGATCCATTATCTTCTGTATTTAATCAGGTTGTGTCCTTGTCTGAAATTAAGTAACCAACCACCTAAGCAGCTAACTAGCCCCTGAAATGTGTGGACCTTTAACACAACTGCAGTGTCTAGGGAAAGGTCTGCTGTGCAGCCAGCCACAAGTACCCTGCTGAGATCAATTTCAGCACACAGACCACAAGACTGGAGCGGTTCCTCAGGGTCTGCTTGGTGCACTGGCCTTGAGGGAACCTCTAAGCAATGATAGAAAACCAAGGCAATCTTATGAAAATACTTAACTCATCCACAGCACAGCACATTTATAGCTGCTGAAAGCACATAAATGTTGCTGTCTCTGCTTTCTTTGGACACATCAACTTTTTATTGTCTGGGGATTTACACTGCAGTGTAATGCAACGCCTTGTGAGCCCTGCAGGATCAGGGTGCAGTGCAGGAGGTCAGAGGGAATAAGCTTGTAGCAATAACCATGGGATAAGCAACTCTACAACTCCCCATTTTACAGCCCCAAGCAGCAGACACAGCTCTTACTGGTGATGCAAAAGCAAAGTTTGGGTCCTCTTTTGGGTGCCAGAGCAGTTCTGTTGGGGCAGAACATGCTAAGTGAGGAAAATTCTCATCCCTGGGGATCCTATCTACAGCCACCTTCACTGTGGTGGCCAAGGGACTGGCAAGCAGTGTGAGAGCATCACAGGAGTCAGCACCGTGGCACACATAGCCCAAGGTGTTAGGAACCAAATCACCAAGAGTGCAGTGTCACAGAGCAGATCAGTTTGGAAGATGGGTTAAAGATCTCCTGTTCTGCCCACCAAGGCACATTACCACACCTAGTTTGTGTGCTTCAGCTGAGCAGAGACAGCTCGCAGGACCCATCACTAGCGGTGCAGCATGCAGCAGCTTTTCATCTGAAGAATGTGGCTCTGCTTGCTGAGACCATTGAGGACTCAGCAGTCTGGGAACCAAGACGCAGTGACGACAGCTTCCCGCGGACACAGGCACATTTCTGTGTATTTATGGACTTAGTGTGGGTCCCGTCTGAGGAAGGACCCAGAACTGCTGTGGCAGGGACACTAAGTGCTTGGCAGACTGCACTGGAGAGAGGGAAATAGTATCTGTCAGTGCCCAGCTTCACCCTGGCTGCAGCAATTTAGCAAACATTCCTGTTTTGAACATCAGGCACGCTCACAGAGACTCTTGTACTCTTGGATTTCAAACAGACTGGGAGCATCGGCTGTCTCAAAAGAAGAAATTGCTGTAAATATAATAGACTTTCTGCTCTAAAAGTCACACAGAAAACCATGCAAGCATCTGTATTTAATCTGCACATCAGCCTGACAGACTGATTAAAAAAAACCAAAACATAAAATGAATAACATTGCTTTGCCTGAAGAATATTCATGTGATCAAAGAGTGGATGGTTAAGTCAAGTGCAGGCATCAAGTGGTACCAAATTCCAGAGTATAACTGGCATACTGGGACGATCCAGTTTTACTTCTTCAAGCCCTTTTCCAGTCCTACAACCCATCTAGCAAAAAAAGATGTGCTGTTCCTCTCCGTGCTTTTCTACTCATAAGAGAGCAAATTTAGCCGTTTGATCCTGACTCAGAGCTACTGGGTTCATTCCCACTTCTGCAGAGACCTCCCCTGTGAGTTTACATGTTCCAGTTGGGCTCTGCAGCTGTGGGAGACGGTGCCCCACCGCAGTGCCATGCTGTACTTTGGCAAGTCTGTGTCCTGTTAGCAAGTCTGTGTCCAGTGGGGCTGGGGATGCCACAGGGATGCCCCTGTAATACTCCCTGTGCCCTCTGCTCCTGTCTCCAGTTTCTCTGGACACAACACAGGTCAGAGGGGTGTTCCTCAGAACAAGGTACAACTACACAGGAGAGCAAACTCATGACCTCACTCTCAACAGTACTGTGTCTTACATCTGAAAAAGAGATGTATTTATACTTCTGTGTCCCAAGGTGGCTCCGGGACTTTTCCTGAAGGGTTTGGTGGCTCTGAACTAACTGTTTCTGAATGGCCCATTGAAAATGGACACGTGTACCTGTGGAAGATCCCACTATTAATGTTCTCTAGCCAAGGCTGATGGTCACTTGTAATGGCTGCCTATAGGATATGGCATAACTCTCCCCAGAAAAAATATTCCTTGCCTTTCCCAGCCTTTCACCGTTGCCTTAGCTCTAAGTCTTACACATGCATGAATTCCAGTTAGAGGTGAGCATTCGCCTTTCAAGCTAAGAGGAAGTACTAATACCTGTGAAAACTGCTGCCCTAAAGATAGCAGTGTGTGCTGCTGGTAGGACACCTTGCAGCTCTCTGTGGTGGTGTTTGGTAGACGCAGAAAGCCTGGGGGCACACTCAGCCTGCTATGACAGCTTGAGGTTACTTTTGTCCTCCTGGACAAGGAAAATGTGGTTTTTCTTTTACTTTTTTATTTTTTTAGAGTGGGGAGGAGGTGGGGGTACCTCCAGCAGTTTTTCTTGATAGTTGAATTTTACAACTTGAAGCAAGAAAGCCTGTTTATGTTGCAGTTCCACTTCTTACAGCCCTATCCCAGACTTATTCCTATTGCCTCACCATGTGCTGTTGTTTTACTGGCCCCCTTCGAGTTAAGACAACCTCTGAGGAACTGACCTCAACAAGTGAATGCTAGGAGGTCACTACTTTTCTCTGCTACTTTCAGTCTCACCTCTCCACAAAATACAACCTCTGATGTTTCTTTCATCAGAAAAACAAACTCCTTAGGGCAGGAACAAACTCCTACTCCTTGCACAGCGTTGGGCAACACAAGACCAGGGTCACCTGGGACAGCTGTCTGCAACACAACACAAATCATGGAGGTTTCACTACCAGAGCAAGAGGGCAGAGTTTTCCTCTGAGCATTCAGGATCTCTGGTCTGGTGTTGCAGCACCCAGCAAGCAGCTCGAAGCTGTGGACAATGTGATTAATCTGATTCCCTCTGAAGACGAGATTGCTGCCATGGATGACGGGAGCGGGAGTTTGAACTTGCTGAGTTCAGGGGATTCCCTTCCCTTCTTAGATCTTTGTCTAGGTGGCAGCAGCAAATTTTTATGAATTGGAAAAGTCCCAGGGCAGCCCAGTTTCCAGCTCCTGCCTTCCCTGAGGCTCAGTGTATGGTGCAGAGAAGGAAGAGGTCACAGAGGGGAGATTGCTGTGGGCTGCTGACACACAAAATACTGCAAATTTCCACCCTCCCGGGGCTTGCCGAAAGGAACTGCTTGAATCAGGAAGTTGGGCAATGCATGGAAGCACACTTCCCCTCACTCCACACTTCTGAATAGAGTTGTCACAACTCTTTATTTTTAAACTCCTTTGCTTTCTCCCTGCTCTGTCCGAGGCGTCTCTTCCTCTCCAGAAGAGAAATATTAATGCATATGGGAACTCCACAACCTTGAAGCCAACAGAACTAGCTGAATTCAGGAAAGTCAGTCATTTCCCTCCTGCAGGATGCAGAGAACAGAGCCCCCAGGTACAGCTCAGGGCCCTTCCCACAACAAAGGTACTGCTCCCAACACATATAAGAGCTACTCACCAGGTACAGTCAAGCCCCTGGTCATTAATAACCAGAGTGACCTGTTTCATGCCAACTTCAAATATTTGTCCTCCATCTGACCTGGAACTAAAGCAGTATCTTTCCCAAGTGTCTGGGGGAGCTGGTATAAGGAAGGGTTTTGTCAGAGCTGCAAAAACCCACACTCAAATTCCTGTGCTGCTGGCTCTGGGGCAAAGTTTCTTTCTCTTAAATTACTCTTGACTCAGGTCAGGAGTAATTTAAGAGAAATCAAGGATTTCTTGCTGGACTTCCCACTACCGCCATCAGCATCATAACCAACCACAAGCAAGCAAAATGAGAGGCTTCCTCTTCCTCTCTGTCACCACAACAGTCACAGCATCTCATAGATAGAAGGATAGGGAAATTCTCATCTGAAGGCATTCTACAGAATAGGAAAGACAGGAGGTTGAAAACTGAAAGCTCAACCTGAGCCTTCTTGGTTCGTTGTGCCATACTGGATGTCACTGCATGGAGGAGTGGGGGACAGCATGCTTCCATTCCTGGGAGAAAACACAGAATAGAAAACCAGCAGTAACAATTATTTTCAAGAGCATCACCTGGCAAGGTCTGAAAGTGAACATAGATCTTGTCTCCCTCCAAACTTCTTTGAATTTCTTCTACCCCTCTCTCTCCAGACCTCAGTCCCTGCCCTCTAGAACATCCTGAGCAAACAACTGAGATTTCCTGTGCAGTGAGTCATGGGATGGAGCACAATGGGGAATACGAAGCAATGGATCAGGAAACATTTCATCTAAGATGGGGGAAGAAGGGAAGCAGGGCAAAAGTGAATGGAAGGTAGAAAGAAAATATCAAGTAATATAGAGAAACTCTGAGTCAACTGGAGTTTGAACAGAAGAGCCTGCAAAGAAATAATAACTGAAAGTAATGGAAATGCATTAGTGTCACAACGTGACACGAGACCACGAAACAGAGGCAGGGCAATCTCTAGCAGCAAAAGGCTAAACTTTATTTACAAGTTCTATTTTATACATTTGTGGGTCTGGCCGTGGATTGGACGGTGGTACCACCACCTCCTGAACCCCACCGGCCAGACCAGCTGTCCAACTACTTTCTCCTCCTAGCAGAAAGAATGTAAACAGAAGGGGACAGTTAGAGAAACAAACCATGTTTACAGTAAGAAACTGTGAGAATTCTTATCTGACTCTGAAAAATGCAGAAAGCCTATTTTAAGTCTCAAAAAGAACAGAGCGACACATTAGGAAGTGTTGAAGTGCTGCAATGGAGTGACAGAGCAGTAACACAATGCTGTGATGTCATTGTGGGCAGAGGGTGAAGTCACTCAGAGCAGATCCAGGGTGAGGCAGGACTGTGCAGGTGAGCAGTGACCAGGGTAGCAGGGCAGCCAGCAGGCAGGCAGGCAGAGCTGCTCACTGGATGGAGTGAAGGATCAGGCAGTTTCCTTGGTAGGGAGTTGGCTGAGCACTCCCCTTAACAAGAATGCATGTCTTTTTTCTGAATGCTTTCAAAAGTGTGATTCCACTTCAGACAATGATGGGTGTTGTCAAAGAAATGTATCAGAACCCAGAGAAACAGAGCTGTACCCAGCAGAGAAGTCAAAGCAAGCCATGTGAAGATAGCTCTCCTTTGCCATAGGTGTTACACAGTTATTTACACCTGTTCAAAGGGGCAGCAAATGTTACTAAAATCAAACAGCACTGTGGACTGGTAGCATTTTATGTGCATCCCACTTAGCCATTTTGACCTAACACTGATGACAACCCCAGAGGCTGCTCAACAGAGGATCAGAAGATCCCTGCTGGTTCCCAAAGCTGAGTCTCCCCAGGATTGTATCAAGACTCCTCAGCCCTGCACACGAGATAGGGACACTTTGTGTAGTCAGGAAAAGCAATGACCCATTTAACACCACTTGGTGCTGGCCAAGGGAGCAGTGAGCTGGGCAGTGTGCTCTTCTGCCCAGCACAGCTCTCACCCTCCCAGCCCACGGCTGCCACACCGTGTGTATCTGTCTGCTTTGTCTGCCACGTGTCTGGGTGCCAACAGCCCGACCTTCAGTCACAGCCAACCAGCTCTGCTTTGCTGAAACTCACCGGCCTAGGGAGCTATTCCAGCTCACCCAGGATGAGGCCTCTGGAGCACTGAGAGGAAGGGCTGTCTTTGTTGCCTCTCTGTGTCCTGATTAGTACACTCTGACCTGACCCCTGACTTGGTCTGCAAATGCAGATGAAGTACAAATAATAGTGTTGCTGGATTGGTTATCAGCAGCTCACTCAGGGACGCACACAGGTCTTCTGGACTTTGCCCTCTTGCTTTAAACCAAGTGTGTGCCAAGCAGGGATCACCCTGGGATAACTCCAGTGTTGCTGCTATTGTGCTAATGTACAGTGCTGCAATAGAGCCACAGTGACCACAGCCTCATCATCACAAAGGAACAACCCCACACAATTTCAGTCCCACCATGGGAATAAGTGACAGAATAAACCCAAGGAAAAAAACATCTTGGAGAAATCAAAAGCAAAAATGATTAAAGTCCAGAACATCAAACTTTCCAAATTATCTCTTTCTCATTCATATTTCTACTAAAACACAAATACAAAACTACAATTTGCTGCATTTTTGGCAAATTACTGTATTTGTGGACTTGGACTTTTAAACCCAGATTTTTTTGTTTTGTTTTGTTTTTTATTAACCTAGTTTGCACCAAGTTAAATCCATTGATACACAGGGAACTGCTGTCAGGACACCTGAAGGAGTCACCACGTCCTTTTGGATCACCCAAGGTGGTGCTCTCTTTTGTATCCAGGCAGTGGCACAGCAGGAATTAGAAAGTATGCAAACCTAGAGCTGCAGCCACTGAGGCTGGCAGTAAGAGGTGAACAATCTCAATTCACCCACCTTTGCCTTTTTTCCAGCACTGGGACTGTCTTCTAACTGCCCTCAGGGCAATGGGCTATTCCTCAGCAAGCCTCCACTCAGGCCCCACAGGGAGTTTGCAACCTTCTGTGCAAAGACCTGATCCCCTCACTCCTGTTTGGAGAGTGTGGGCTTCCCACAAGGCCAAAACAGAGAAAAAAGGGGAGAAGAGTCCAAGCAGGACTGTGCATCAGTGATAAATCTGGCTCCATACTGCTCCAAGTTGAAGGTATTTGGAGCTAGGAGTTGTGGTTCAAGCCCATCTCTAATTCCTTTAACAATACGTGACACAATCCTATGAGTCTTTCATGCTCAACACCACTCTCAGAGCTTTCATTTAATGGCCTTTCTTCCCTGCTCACAGCTCCCTCTCATCTCTGCAGCTTTTCACTGTGCAGTGCCAGAGCCATAAAGATCGTACTATAAAGGGGCCCCCCAGTCTTTATCACGACATCATGATTCAAAAGTTACAGCGCTGCAACACAAATGTAACATCAATGTACATCCCATAACAGGCCCTAATCCATCCCAGATTTGGTGCAGTGCTCACTTTCTTAGATCTCCTTGGACCACACATCGTGTGCCACTGTTTGTGTTCAGCATAAACGAAGCATCAGTGTGGAAATCTCATCAGCACAACAACAGTATGGTCAGATCAGGAGGAGCTAGCAGGAAGGCACTGTATCTTTCCAGAAGACTTGCCAATGAGAATGTTTTATGCTCACGGTGTCTTCCTCAGACACACTGGAGCTCCAGTTTGCAAAGGCTTTGGCTACACCCTCCCAGGGCAGCCCAAGTGCACAGCACAGCAGCAGTTGCATTCCCAGCCACCACCGAGGGATGCCTGGCCTTGCACAGAATGGCCAGGTCATGGGAGAGCTCACGGGCTGGGCCTGAGCTGATCCTACTGCTGCTTCAGCCACCTGAGAGCCCAGAGCTGGAGTCATCCCTGGAGAGCAGCAGCAGGAGCCTCAGGGCCCAGCACCACCTTCCCAGGAATGTGGCAGGCATCCTTCATTCATCTGCCACCTGAGCCCCTTTTCCAGTTCAACTGTCCTTTTGACAGGAGAGAGCTGTGAGCCATTCCCAGGTGAACTCTTTCTTGTCCTTACCTCCTTTGTTGATTGTAGGGAAACCAACACCAGTCAGCACATCCTCTCCTGCATTCTCAGGCATTGTTCATTTCATTGGGAGAAAAACTCTTTCTGTGCAAAATATGGCAATATGAACATCGGGTCTATAATAATATTTACATCAACAAATATTACAGAGCAAGGAAACAAAATTAAAAAACAAAGCAACAAGGCCTCCATCTTGATCACAGCTGCTGTGAAATCCATTCAGCAGTGCTGGAAAGCTTCCTCCCATCCAAGTATTGATCACTGGAAATTTCCCTGCTCATGACATTCATTGAAAGGACAAATGCTTTGAAAATACAATAAAGTGAACATTTTTTCTTTCTTTCCTTCATCCTCCTTTTGGACTAAATGGAGTTTGACAGATTTTTTTTTTTATTAAACAACATCAAGTCCACAGTATAGCTATATGTTGCAAGATATGGCCATACATTGGTCCTGCCCTGCACGTTTAGTGCTCAGGCAGTACTCAATATCACTAAAATTAATCCATAGGGAGTTTGACAGATTCCTGTGGCTTTGAGATGACCCTGTATGTGGTTTGCCCATCTAACAGGACAAGCAAACCACATGTTTGAACGAAAACATGCTGAATCAGGGAGGCTTATGTTATTGTTGGGAGTAAGAAATTGTGTTGTGGAAATACAGCCTGCAGACCCTCATTCCCTCTTGGTAGTTCCTATCCTATGCACTTGCATAACTTTTTGTCTCAAAACATTGTGTGACTCCAAAGGCTCTGGAAGCTTTGGGACAAACATGGACTTGCTAATGTTGGTTTTGCAAACATCATGCAAAGCTGGCTGGTTTTCACACAAAACTGGGTACAACAAACTAAGTTTACCTGATGTCAGATATTCTCAGTATAACTACATTTTACTCGAAGAGTAGTTGTTCACGTGGTAAGGTGACTGTGTTTAAACATGAGGTTCACTTGCAAACAATGCAGAGTGAGATCTCCAAAGTGAATGATCACACATGTTGGTGGACAACACTTTGGGCATGGGATGCCAGAGCGTCCTTATGGACAAAAAGCCATGAAATCCCTCAATGTACCCATTAGGTACCATTGCCTGGGACGCTGCACAAGGAGAACTGCCTGCTACATTGGCAGTAAGAGCTGAAGAGTGTTCGTGGCCCACCAGGAACATCTGGTGTGTCAATCAGCATCAGGATTTGGGCTTGCCAAATAGTACTGTGTGTATGCAATTGTCTGTGGAAAAGGAAGAAAGCCAAATGTTCATGGCTAATTCCACCTGCTGGAATTACCTTTCACATTGCCGTGTCTTTCACATTTGTTACCTCTTCTGCAGCTTTGGGTCCTCTTGTTTATGACTTGGTTTTCTAGAGAAATTTAAAATCCCAACCTCTTTGGAACAGAAATGTTGGGGGTTGGGGATTCATTAAGACATCGTGTCTTGCTAATGAAGGTTAATCTGACCAATTTGACTATCCAGATGCAGAAATTTCAGCTCCCTTGCCCCCTCTCCCACACATGTAGAAGAGCAGCAGATTTGGAGACAGGCTGGTAGGCTCAAGGGAGGGCCAAGGCCACCAGCTCCAGGGAAAGTGTAGCCTTTGGTGTGGTCTGTGAAATCAGAGCCCTCGACCAAGAGATGCCTCAGTCCAAGAGATGGCAGTTTCTGGTCAAGAAACAATGAAGATCTCTCCACTGCTTCTCTCCAAAGGGAGGTGCCTCTGCTTATTCTTTCAGATACGGGGTTTTGATACACTCCAATGTAGGTAAGAAGCATGTATAGGAAATTAGATATATTACATCCTTTGAGTATTTTAAAGTCTCCTGACAATTTTAGGTTCTACTGGCCTCCTTTTCCCTCTAGCAGGAGGATTAATCTTTCTTCGTGCAACCCTGTGAGGACCAGCACTCATTTTCCAAAACTATACTTCAGCCCCAGCTGGGCTTTAACAGCTATCTAGGTAATTGGGGCATAGGTTTGCTAGCTCAAAAATAATTATTTTGTGCTGTACAAAAATTAAAAGTTTCCATTTTCTGAGAAAATTAAAGAAAATAGACTAAGCTGTCTTTAGGCTATGGGCTATGTGGATAGCCTACTGAATGTTATGGAAGCTCTTTAAAGGAAAGCATAGTTTCCAATGGAAAACTCAAATGTCTCCTTTCAAAAAAGATCACAGGGAATTTTATTATCTAAAAACTAGATTCTTTTCTGAAAAACTGATGCAAACTAATTGAATTCAAGTTCAGAAACAGCTCCAGGCCCCACCTCCAAGCACAACTGCCTCTATGACTATTTTCTTGCATCTGAAATCTTCTGCCACCTCTAACCAGCTCTAGGTTATACAATCCCCACCCTGAGAATGCATTTGAGGGGGATTGCATTATCAGGGTGGAGATACACGTGTTTTGCTGTAGGTCGCTCCCCAGAGAAATCCAAATGTGATTTGCTGCTTGTATCCACACCCCAGCTTTCTTCAAGGACTCCCACGCTGATCCTGCTGTTGTGGACTGGGGAACTCCTGGTCTCTTCTGTGCCACCGTTTTGGTTTGCCATCCCATTTGTCCATTGGGGTGAGGCTGCAGGAGCCAGACACAGGGAGCAGACACAGAGCAGGTATGGAGCAGGTACAGGTTCTGCGATCCTGTGAATGCTGAAGGTCTGTCTTGCATTTCTAAAGCCCTCATGCCAGAGAAAAGGGCCATCTGTGGATTTTGGCACATACTGAGTTCAGGCCTTGATTCCTTTCTACATGGAGGTTTTTATCTAACCCAGAGCAATAAATAACTGTCAGATTAAGCATGGCCATGCAAATGCTACTGTACTCAAATTGTAAAAGCTCCCTTTTATGTGTGTGCCCTCTGAAACAAGGCGACCCTTCCCAACCCTCAGTTATGCTCAGCCCTTCTCTAAATCACCCTGTTTTGGATGTGCAGCTTGCTGTGAAAGACAAATGACAGGAGCTATTAAACTCTGTCTTGTTGTGAGTGTGCCCAGCTGTAATACTGCAATTACAGAGAGGACAGCAGTCTGCTGGGGACTGAGGGCTGGGCAAGGACGGCTGGTCTCTGGTAGCACTGCACACCTGGCACCTGCAGATCAGCCCAGACCACCTTCGAAACGGGTCTGCCAGGGCTGTGCAGATGCACAAGCCTGTGCTCGTTCCACGCCAGGATGGAGGGGAGCCCTGGGAAGAGACAGGAGGCCCCCACAACTGGGAAACATCTTCATTCATGAAGCTGAGTCGTGGTGTAGCTGACAGGCAGAGGTGGGGAGAGTCCACAATCCCCCTTACTCCCCACAGCTCCCTCACTGCCCTGGGCAGGTTTGGGCATGACCTGCATCCTGGAAAGCCAGAATGAGTCACGCAGGCAGGAGACATTGAGGAGCATTTCAGTGACATCTGAATGTTTTGTGAGGTGGCCACTGCCCTGTGAGGGCAGCCTGCACTCTGACTGCACCACTCTGCACTCCCTGCAGCATGGAGAGGGTGCCTCGATAGACCCCCAGGAACACTCAGGGGCACCCAGGAGCATCCAGGGGCGCGTCCAGGCTGAGTGGCAAAGTTGTCAAAGGTATCAGGATGCCTAGACTTCATTAGAAGTCTTTCTGTCATTTCTGAAAAGGTTTGCCTTTCTGAAAAGGAGCCTCTCTGTATCAGCAAGGTGTTAGCAGGGATTCTTGAGCAAGGATAAATAAATGCTGCCAGGAATTGTAAATTAAAAGTGATAATTGGAAGAGCTATGTTGGAGCATATTTGACGCATACCCACTTGCTCACCTGCTCTTCATTAACACAGCTCAACATCCTAGATTCAGTTAAGAAAAAAAAAAGATAAAATGCTTTTTAATCCCCACTCCCAACCCCCTTCCTGCTACTTGGATGCTAATCAGGGTGAAGCCTGAATAAACCAAGGGCAGCCACTGTGGCAGGCAGATGCCTCTCTCGTGGGCGCACTGACCCACATGCTCTCCTTGAACCACATCCCACGGAGCACTGAGAGCACCCTAACCACACCTGAGCCTCTTGTGCTGTGTCAGCCAGTGCCTGGTGCCTGCGGGGGCTGCAGGCGCTGTGTGCAGCACACAGGGCACATTCATCTTGGGTTCACCACAGGGACTCGTATATTTAATCCGAGGGAGTCCTTGGCCTCGGGCAGTCAGGAGTGTCAAGGTTGCTGCTGCCACGGAGATGGATGCAGGTGAGCAATCTGCGTGATGGGGCTGAGCAAATAAATTAATGGGAATCTGGCATCCATAAAATAAAGGGAAATAAAATATAGGTTACAAAGGTCACAGTTTTGCGAGAAGGCCGTCTCCAGAATGGCTGCGTGGAACTTAGCAAGCACTCAATAGGGTTTGGAAAGGAAATGAATTACCTTATATCTTGCCCACTGTAAATTGAATTGTTACAAATCTGGATGTGGCAAATCTTTCCATGATACAGAGCTATTGCACTGTAGTTCACAGGGTTGCATAGGCATTGACCACTAGCAGATTTCATTTATAAACTACCTGAAGGCAGCATTTAACAACTACATTTATTTATTTATTTATTTATTTATTTATTTATTTATTTATACACCAAATGAGAATTGCCTTCTGCTTGGCTTTTCTGCAGAAAATAATTTTATATGAAAGAAAAAACGCAATGCATCTCATTTCTTTAGTAGGGGACAGTTTATAGACATAATGAAGGAGAAAATGCGAATGCTTAGAAAAACAGATGGGTAGATAGCAAATGATAATAGCAGGGATTAAAGATGAAAACTATGAAAACTATTAATTAGATAATTTCCTCAACAAAAGACATCAAACTGTACCAATATGGGGAGTGTATGGTGGTAATGACTTGCACTGTGATATGATCACAGTGTCCCAGTAAGGGATTAGGGCTTCACTGTGTCAGTGCTGCAAAAGCCTATCTTTGTGAGGCAGCTACACATCTCCTAATGAAAGGAGCTATGCAGTGATAAATGGCATTATGTGCTTGCAAGGTTATTGTTACCTCAAGGTCACTGTTGTCACTTCTGTCTCCCTATCCTCATGAAAGCCAATGCTGTTAAAACTCAATCACAGCAATAGGGATGGAGCTTGCTAACACACCAAACGCGTGTTAGAGACCCTTTGCTGGGGTAAAGCCAGGATTAAAATTTTAACTTTACAAGATGTTGTGCGTGAACACCATGGCAATGACACACCCATAGCTTCCCTTGAAAATTTGCCTCTGGATGGGTGCACATTTCACACCTGTGGCAGAGTGTTTTGAAGGCATTTTCCCTCAAAGACACCGTGCTGGCCGTGCTGATGTCCATCTGCTCTTGCTCTCTTGTCAGCAGGTCACAGGGGCTTTGTGCTATCCCCAGCCCCATGAGCCACTCAGGGGTAAGCACACCTTCAGGGCAGCTGTCCTGGCAGTGTGACTGCCTGGCACCTTATCAGGTGCACAGGGATGTTCAAGGGCTCAGTCAGCCCAATGCTACAGCCCGGGTGGATTTGACAGACGCTCTCCTATTAGAAGTCTCCTCATTGTGCTGCCAGCATGTTCCCCTGATTCTCCTTTTCTGTTGAGAAAATTTCCATCTCTTATTTTCATGGGTGATCTCATCCACATTTAACCATTTCCTGGGACATATGGGTCAGATCCTGTTACAGTTACACCCGGCTGGGTAGTGCTGGAGCAAACAAGGTACAGAGGGAATCCTGAAGCTGAAGGCTGGAGGATGACTGAGTTCTGTCTGGAATGAAAGCATTGAGAGCTTTAAAAAAAATTGCAACTAATTAAAATTTAAAATTAGCTGACAATTTGACAGATACTGACACATGGATCTCAAAGCAGGAAGTTATTTTCAGTCATTTGTGTGTCTGAACACAGGGGCTGCTTCTCCATGTAATGTGCTAACTAGAAAATCTGATTAATTGAATAATGGTAATTGAGTCTGGAAGATGAAGGCATTTATCAGCAAATCTCAAGTATTTATTGTTGTACAAATACAAAGGCAATAAAAGGACTGCTATATTTTACTGATCAATATTCTATTCAATTCCATACTTTTTTTTCTGAGACAAATGACAAAATGCTTTGTGTCATAACCTGCTTATGCTAACACAACAAGCAGTTTGGAGCACTGAGACATGTTTTGCTGGAATTAAGAAGTCATAAAATTGCATAATATAGAGATCAGAGGCTGTGAACCAAATTTGCATTAATGAAAATGTCAGCTGCTGACTGAAATCAGGTAAGAATTTGGTCCACTAGAACCAGTTGGACACAGGAGAAATTGCTGCCCAGGATTTGCTCCGCAACTGAGTCTTAACAGCTTGCACACATCTCAAATCCTTGCCATGTGGTAGTCCATTCTTGTGGAAAGGGAGCCCGTGTTGGGGACCCTTAGAGGTTTTAGGAAGTTGAGCTATCTCAGATGAACACGGCTCTGGACTCCTTCATGGCACCAATTACTACTTTGACTCTGCAATTTTGAAGGGAGAAGAATTCCAGGTGCCTAGATGCTCCCAAGTGATCCAGCACCTTTCCGGAGCAAAAGATGCTTACAAGCTTGGAATGAACCAAAGCACACACAGATAAGGAAATGAGAGCTGAAGTGTTTTGCCAAGGTTAGCTCCAGGTCTAGTGACCCTTGGCTTCCCATCACAAGTATCAAGCATGGAATAAAACAGAATCTCAAATCCCGTGTCTGGTCTCACTCCCTCAGCTCTGCTTCCAGTGATGGCTGTTCAGAACCTGAAAAGATTTTCTTAATTTCTTAAATTTCTTAATTTTTCCCCATGTCAGAAAAAGCAAAAAGGTATTTTAATGAC
This sequence comes from Nicator chloris, assembly GCA_013400495.1. NCBI lineage: Eukaryota > Metazoa > Chordata > Aves > Passeriformes > Pycnonotidae > Nicator > Nicator chloris. The sequence goes on along the minus strand of WAAE01005083.1, from coordinate 164,213 downwards.
CACTGATAGTACTTGAGGTACTCTTTGTGCCATTAAAAAAATAGATGCAGGGATAAGCATTACATAAACATTACATAAAAAACACTCCTTCAGAGCTGAACTCTATCAATACCCAAGCATTACAAATTTCACAAAGAGAAGGTTGTATGTATCATATTGAATCCACTGCAGCAAATGGGTCTAGCAGGAAAGAAAAGGCAAGACAGATCTGTAGCTGTGTTTGCGGACAGACTTTGAATAATCTCTGCACAAAAGGTTTCATGACCCCATTTCTTCTGCATACATGAGAAAGGAAAAGTGTTTTTAAAAACTCAAATTTAAATATATTGAGGACCACTGCACCTTTAGGCCGACACATAACACACACCAGAATACTTAATATTTAAATTATTTGCATCATAATAGCAGAATTTATGAGTGATACATTTAGCTGTCAGCGTGCATAAACCTGTATTGATTAAAATGATATCTAAAATTCACTACGGAGGTGCAGTCTTACCCTTGGGGATTAATAACCATTTGAGAAGTGTGGATGGCTCAAGGTGCAGTCAAGGACCATTAACCCCACATTGTCATTAACACCCAGAAAATGTTCTGTACCAAGGTCGTTATTGCTGTTATAAACTCTAAATGAAAAATTACATAGGCGCATGGATTTTTTGGTTATAGCTGATGCAGATGTAATTGGTGTGTACAAAGCATGACTCAAGTATTAAGACTGCTCAGGAGTCTCCCAGGCTTGCCTGAACCATTTCTCAACATTCTGCTTTGCCTTTAATTAACTGCACTCTTCAGCCTCGTTTCTCTATTTGTGTCATGCCCAAGTGGAAGGAGCATTCCTTAATAGTAACTAACATCTTTTCAATATTCTTTTGAAAGAAAACTCCATTGAGAATTCCTTAGTTTATCCCTTTTCAGATGCCCAGGTCTCAATTTAGAAGCTCTTCTGTTTGCCTCACATCACAGAGAGGTGCATGTTTTGCTAGCAGGAAGGATAAGGTAGTCACAGCCTGTTAGCAAAATATACACCTCTATAACAGGGAAGGCTAAATTTAAGAAATAACGGATGTTTTTTTACAAGGCAGGATATAAGCAAACAAACACAAAAATGGTTCAAAAACAACTAGAAATATGAAAGAGGATGTAACAGATTCCACAGCATTCTTGGCAGATTATCCCAGGAGAAAATATGAAGTTTATATATACATAGAGCTGTGTGCATGTTTGTGTTAGTGCTTAACATTTAATGTGGAGGACATTTAGTATAAGAATATATATATAATGACATATGTATAAGAATAATATTCTATGAAGATGATATTAGTAACTGCATAGCTGGAGCTTGCTTCCGATTTTAGACAATATTTATTCAAATATCTTTGTTAGGGAAGAAAAGAAATACTGACTGGTGCCAAAAAACCCCCGTCATTTATTGCCGAATTAAATTTGAGGTTCTTCAAGATATTACCTAATTTATGTATTAACCTCTAACCAAGGTTTATACATCAAAGGATTTTCCTCTTTTTCTAAAAATCAGGGTACATCTCTAATATTTACATGTAATATTTCATGTTTAGTTTACCACAAGAGAGGAACTGAATCCTTTACTTGGGCTGTGTGCACACATCAGAGGGATGCCTCATGATGTTTGCAATGGGAGAGAGGCAGGTATTTATCATAAATGTCTGCCTGTCCTGCTTGCCCAGCTGTTTACATTTGCACTATTGTGAGCAGCTGGAAAAGACTGCTGCTCTCCAGAATCAAGTGCCTGACTTCCCTTGGTGCTTCACTGCTCAGAAAAAATAGTATTATCAGTCCTTTGTCAAATTAGAAGGGAACACCAAGGCAGAAAAGAGAACTACTATTCAAGGGGCTCTTCTGGGATGCCATCAATTCCCTCAGAGAGTGAGATATGAGATATGGAATTTAAAATTTTCAATAACCACATATTTGGGAGGGTCTTCAATGTGTTGCAGGATTAAAATTGGAATGAAAAAAAAAAAAAAGAAAAAAGAAAAGAAACAAGCAGCATGGGCTCCATCACCTGACTGTCACTAAGGTCAAAGCCAAGTGCCACCCTGAAGGGGAAAGGGGAGTCTCAACCTGCCCAGCAGCAGGGCTGGGGAAGGGGGCTGAGGGCAGCCAGCCACCCACAAGCTAAGCATGAGCTGAGAGGAGGGTGGTACCACAAGGATGGGTCTCGTGTGTATGACACAGCGTGTGATCGTTGTCACCTGCCACCTGGCACAGGGCAGGCCACTGATGGAGGAACGACACTTTGTGGAAGGTGGAGGCAAAGTGGAAGGAGTTCAGAGGAACAGCAAGGTAGGAAGGTAAAAATCTGGCAAACACAACCTATTGGGTATCAAAAAAATTGAGTCTGTTTTGTCCAAATCACCATCTTCTGGTATGCAGAAGGTTGTTTACAGCAGACAGTGGTATATTGTTCTCTGCTCCAGTGAGGCAGCACAAGAAGAAACTGGCTCAGTTTCCAAGTTAGGCTCAGATTTAGGAAAACTTTTTGATGATATGTCTGTACAAGGCTACTTGGACTTTTAACCTTCTGCACCAGCATCTTTTCCAAAAAATAAGAGATCACCACCTGTCAAGACAAATTTTCCTTTGACTGTGCCCAGACCACGAAGGAAGACTCTAAAACTTGTCAGGACCCTCAGTCCTGCTTCCCCTCAGCTCCCTGACTCCATGACAGCAAACCCAAAAGCTCCTTTTCAAGAGTGACAGACACAGAGTGGTGGCTGTATCAGGGTTAGTCTGCTAGATGCAAGCTATAAACAAAGCTAGAGATGAGAATCAGCCACTATCATGTGCTGTGAAAAAAAGGTTCTACGATTTAACGGAGCTGCCTGACTCATAAAAGAAAGATATGGTCCTTCCATCTAAGCTTGACCTCAGTCTGTAGGGCTACATGAAATACTACAGATTAAGTGGTTGCAAATCCATTCCTGTCAGCAGTAAAGGACATGCTACAAATCAGCCACATTCACTCAGTTTCTCTCTGCTGACATTGAGGTAAAAAAACACGTCAGGTCTGTACCCCATGGTCTGAAGCAGAGAGGAACTGTTTTCTGAAGACAAGTTTCAGTACTAATGTGATTCAACATGAGTTTGTAATTGCCAAAATGGTTTTCTTCACGGTTCATATTTGTAGGCCTAGAAGTTTGGGTTTTTTCTAGGAAATTCCCATTTTGTGCCACTTTCCTTCTGCCTTAAATTCTGTGTTTGATATGGTCGCTGAATTTCAGATTGGCTGATGACAGTGCAGTTGAAACTAATATTGCAGTGAATAAGTAAGTAATTCATCCACAATTGTTGCCAGTTTTATTTACACAAGTGTCGCTTTTGTGGAATTGTGACAAATATACATGTGGTGTGGTCCAGCCATCATGTGTCTGCTTCATTTTCAGTATACCATATTCGAGAGCTTGGGCTAACATACCTTGGTGTCTGACAGCAAATTGCCCTCTTTTCGTTAAATACCACAATTTTGGCACCTGAGAGGGCAGCCTTCCAAAAAAAAATCTGACCCTCCAAAAGCAAAGAGAAATGTTGGTGTCCAAGAAACTTAGAATGTGGATATGCAATTAATTTAAAATGTATCTTAAGCATATGTCATGGGAATAACTAATCCATCATTTTTAATGGCCTATCTGTTCCCCTCCTTAATTGGAATTGTTATTTTCTCTGTACCTAAGATCTTGTGGCATTAAAAAAATCCTATACTCTGCCTCAAATGTGTGCAATTTTTATTCTTACTTGTATAAACATATATTTCCTTGGGAACTATAGTACTGAGATGAGGCACTGGCTACCACGCACATGACAGGGACAGAAATCGAACTGCAAACATCACACGGGTTGTGGGTAGTGTCTGTGGTTATCTGTTGAAGGAAGAGAAAGTGGACCTGAAGATCCTGGCAGCATTGCTGTTACTTGACCTTTGATATCCCCCTGTGCAGCAGCCTGATGGTCAGGTGAAAAGCAGAGATATTTGGGTGACAAAAATGCTCCAGATTCGAGCCCTGCCTGAAAGCAACACAGCAAAGCCCTTCTGTAGCTGAGATTTAACAGTTCATAGGGGAAAAATAAATGCCTTAGTCACCCTGTCAGTCTTTGAGCCAGGTAAGAACAGAGTTATGAGATCCCATCCCATTAACCTAAGTGCTTCTGTCACCATTTGTGCCCTACTGCAGCTGGGAGAAACCACACAAGCCTGACAACGAGCCACAATGCTCCTGCTCTGCAGACCCTGTGGCAGGGTGAGGCAGGCAGCCTCACACCCACACCCCTGGCTGTGGGGTCAGTCAGAGACCCAGAGGAGACGTCAGGAGCACCCTGTCTGACTTTCAGGATGCAGTCTGGGCTGCATGAACCGAAAGAAAAAACGTAAAATAAAACAGCTGGTGCCCCCAGCTGAAGGTAGTCCCTGAGCAGAGCTCCACAGCTCTGGCCCTGGGAAAGCACCAGCACTGAACTCTCCCAAACGACTGTCCCCCTTCGATTCAAACACCAGGTTGTCATTCAGCAAAGTTCTCATACAGTTGGACCTTGAGTTATTTGGTTGGGTTATTTGCCTGAAAGGAATAATCTTGCATCTTCTAACAGTTGTGATTTCTCTGCTTCATTGATTAAAACACCTCTTTTCCGCTATTTTCTCTCCAGCCACACACCCCACCCCCACTAATTAAATAGCTCCAACCCTCACAGCCGTGAGACTTCAATGGCTCAATAACATCCTGAGTCAATGTGTTGCAAAGCTGCTTTTTAATTCATTCTTCATGCAAATGATATACAATTAGACCTGGGTAATCTGCATTCCTTCTGCAAATGCTATTGTTAATAGGATTTAAGAAAAAAAAAAACCTTCAGCTTAACAAATCAATGGCACATACAGGCTATCAGATCAGTTACTCCTTAAACCTTTTGGATGGCCAGACATATGGGGCAAGCAAGCAATGATTATAACAAGGCCTTGCAAGGGAACTTTGTGGTGCTTGGGATGTGTGACTTCAGAAGCTTTCCATTCTATTTTTTCTCCCAGCACTGCTTGCCTACTCAGGTCAGGAAAGGGGAAGGAGGATCCCAGAGGAAAAGGTCAGACCTTTAGGACATTCATTAGGGATTGCCAAGGGCTGGGGTTTCCTCAAAGCTTTCTTGCTAAATTGAGCTGGATTTTTCAACAAGGCCCCAGCCCTTAGGACAGGTTTTTACCTGTTAACAAAGAGACAGAGGGAAGGCAGAGGGGAAAAAAGGCATCCCCTGTTCAGGCATGCCAGGCTCTTGTGGAGGGCTGCTGCATTCTGTCTTGCGAGGAAAATTCTGGATATGCTGACAGATATTTCCAAGTTTCACTTCCAGGTCAGGTATCTCAATAAGTCCCTCAAAAGGGAAAATGTTCTTCTCCTAAACCTTGACCCAAGGTAACAAAAAGTGTCCAGGACCCCCAGGCATAGTCTCTTCCTTCCTCGACAGGTGATAAAGGACTGCTTGGTCTTTCCTTGCAGTTAAGGTACATGGGGAAGAGCTATGCCTGTTACCTGTGAGAAAAGATGGTCCCAGTGGTCTCACAGCCCTTCAGTAGCCAGCAAAGAAGTAGGGTTGGGCAGGGACTGCCAAAGTGGGAAGGGTCCTGGGACTGGAGTGAGTTCACTCTCACAAAAATATTCTTGCCTTTCACTTCAACACTGGAGTGCCCATTGTTTGTGCAGTGTGACACATCAATAAAGCCGAGGAATTAAAGTTCTCCATCCACAGGGCACGAGCCAAGCAAGGTACACAGACCTGCTCCGTGGTGAATCTCTCTGTTCGTTCAGCTTTGGCCCCCTAGTCAATAAGGGCACCAACTGTGATGAGGCCCCCAGTCCATCTGGAACTATTCATTTGGGTCACCAGATGATATGGACTTTCAATCCCTGCCAAACTTGTCCTGATTTGCACAAGGGACCAGATGCAAAAAGGCTCTGTATCCCAAGACAAATCCTCTCTTGTCACATCCACACCAGATACACTCACAGGCATCTCACACTGGGATATCACAACCTTCTGCAGCCAGAAAATATTATCCTTCATTATGCTTATAGCTTCCAGTACAAACACAAATATGACTGATGTACCTTGACAGCTCTGCTCTCTTTCCTTCTCCCCTGATGTGTTGCTGAGCAATGAGAAGCAGGCTCTCAGGGGAAAGTTTGCATGAAAAGTGATAACATGAGAATATGCCAGCATTCCTGGAAAGCATTCGGGCAGTGTCAGTCAACAGAACTGCCTGCAGGCTCAAAAAAAGCATGGAGCTCTTCTTAGACTCAGAGCCTGGAAACTGCATCTCAATCACACTGAGACTCTTCGGCCTCACAGGAATCAGCTCTTTTTTTTTTCCAGCCAGGGGGTATGCAGGACAGCAGGAGTAATAGGGTGCCATTTTTCATTAACTGAATAGAAAAATGTTTGGCTTTTTTTTTTTTTTTAACTTTTCTGCCAGCCTTTGGTGCAGAGGAGAACCTCATCCCACTAGCACCACAGGCAGGCCCCAAACACCCACCCTTACCCAGAGCCCACAAGGTGCTTGTCTTAGTCCTCTCAGCTTGGAAAATGTATAAACTAAAAGAACAGGACAAAAGGACAGGCAGAAGACATACAGTGGTGGGTTTAGTAGCAGCTCCAGTGAGAGCTTCATCATTTTAACCACACCACATTACTTCTCAGTAGACTTCAAGGGTTCCTCTCTATTCCCTGCTATCCCTTTGTTCAATCTCCCCCTTCCTTTCACTGTCCATATTTGCAATAAATGCATGGTCCATCCCCATGGAGTGGCTGCAGTGTCCTGGCAGCTGTTTTAAAGTGAGCAGTGGAGGATCCATGATGCCCTCAGGCACAGCATCTGGCATTACAACATCCACTAGTGCAATTCACCCGGGCCTTCTGCCACTGTATGGTAAAGAAGAAATCATAGCCAAATGATGACGAGCAGGATCTGTGATCCTGTTTGTACGTGGCCCTGCACTCTCCTTTGGAGTCAGAAGAGCGCTAATGACAGCTGTACTGAAGGGGATTGTTACAACAACTCGACCTCTCCTGATCGCAGAGGGCCTGCTCTAATTACAAATACTAAGTGCAAACCCCAAGCAATTCCTCTAAAACCAATTGAATAACCTCGACTCTCCCTGGTGAAAATGGCTGCAGGTTTTGGCCCCAAACTCCCTTTTGCTCTTTTGTTGCAGCCACAAGGCAGATCCTCCAGAATTTTGAAGATTGAAACAAAATAATGATGTCTAAGACATATTAAAAGGGCCAAACTCTCTGAGCTGCACTAAAGCAGAGCTCGGTGGGCTGGGTCTATGCAGCCCAGAGGCACCCAGGTTATGCAGGTGATCACATTCCCTTGGGACACTGTAAGATAGACTGGCATTTTTCACTTTCATGGCACTCCTCTCTCCCAGTGCTCCAGCTCAGGAGGAGATCTGTTTCCTTTATTCAAACTCCTTCTGCAGGGGTGTCCTTCTGGTTCTGTGTTTGAACAGCAGCAAGAGGGGTCTCAGCTCATCACATCACCATAGCCAGTGAGAAGTGTTGTGTAGCTGGATATGGGGAAGGGGAAAAAGGGGAAGGGGAAAGAGGAAAAGGGGAAAGGGGAAAGGGGAGGGGGAAGGGGAAGGGGAAAGCAAGGCAAGGCAAGGCAAGGCAAG